>JAHREE010150826.1:0-26917 GCA_033628505.1 Tringa tobata | reverse complement strand
CCTTTGAGAAGTTTGTGATTGCAGTACCCAATTTCTTCTTGGAGCAAGCAGCATGTAATCAAGGCAATTTCCCCAAGTCAGGAGCTCCTCTGGCTTCTACTCAGTCACTGCTCTGCTGGGTGCAGGCCCTCCTCCTGGGGTGTCTCAGACTGCATCCCTCATCTGAGGCTTTGTAAGAAGTGCCAAAAGCTAATAAACATTTATCTTCACCAATTTAAACCTTTTCTCCATCCATTTGCTCTATCAGTTCCCATCTGGACTAAGATCTAGGTGTCCAACATGCCAGAGCGGTCAGGTCCAAGGGACAACATAAGGTCATGGGTCATGATTTCTTAAGGATTTTCCAGTAGAGTTTTCAGACAGAAGAGTTGACGAAGCCCAGTTCTGGATGCCTTAAAAACACTCCTCCTACCTACTATCTGTTTATTGTGATATTTCTCATTTAAGATAGAATAGAGCTTTTTCTGTTTCATGGTTCAAACTCAGAAGTGGATGCTGTTGCTCGTTAATCTCTAGAATGTGACATTATTTGTCTTGAAGCAGCAGATAGAAATTAAAGCTGCAATAGGGTTTTTCAGCCCATGGCTTGTATCGCCAGCACTGGAAGACTGGATGTGTGTGGTTAGAGCAGCCAAAGACTCACTGTTCCTACAGTAGCTGGATCTCCTCACACTGAATTATTGTGTGGTAACACAATGGGGTTTGCTTCCTTCCTCTCGGTTCCTTTTCCAAATTCCTTTTTGTGCCAGAGCACAAAGTCAAGTATATGATTGGGGGTGGATGTGTGTGCCACGAGCAACGTAAGGCTTGCTAACTGTCTAAGCGTGGAATTTAGGAGCCTAATCCTTATGTGAGGTGCAATGCAATAAAGCACTCCAGTTGCCAAACACTGCTTCTTTCTGAACTTGGCTGAAGTTCTGCCTGCTGGGCTGGCAAGGGCTGCTTTATTCCAGAGTGGTAGTGGAGGCAGCAGCAGCAGCAAACCCATGGCTCCCATCCAAACTGACCATAAAACGTTAAGAAACCCAGGATGTAAATTTTATCTTCGGAGGCTCGTCGTGCCCCCGAAGATGGATCTGAGGCAAACAGTCTGTTCCTGGCCTCTTGGACTTGTTATCTTTCTCGTGTTGTTGAAGAGTGGAGGGTTCTTTTCTTTGCGTGCCAGGCATCGTAAAAAGCGTGACCTGTGCCCCAAATCCTGGTGCTTTCATGTCAGAGCACAGTAAATGTTTGCAGAGTTTTGGTGCCCAAAGAAATTAATGCTGGGTATTAAACTCCTGTCAGCTGGGCTTTGCAGTGAGAATGAAGTCGCTTATCCTTCTTTCCTCTTGCACAAGCTTATTTTGGAGTGACATCTTCCTGTGAAGAGAAGGAATTTCTCCTGGTATAAGACTTCTCTGTAGAGATCAAATTATGAGGCGTGTGGCATTTCACCTCTACATTACATATGTAATACCCTGGTGCTTTAGAGTATTTTAAGAAGTCACTCTCAACTGAACTGTTTATATTTCATGGCAGCATATTTTACCTCTGTATTTTGGGGCGAGTTCCTTTCTCTGGAGAGCTCACAGCTCTGGTTAATGGTGCAGAACTTGCCTGCTGTGGCAGACTCTTGTCCCTAAGAGGCATTGCAGGGCCATAAATGATAATCCTTCCTCTCTCCATGGGTTTTTCCATCATGTGATAAAGAGGAGAGGATGGGCTGAGATGCAGAGCTGGTGGGAAACGTGGCTGGGGGTGGTCTAGAGACCACGGGCTGGTGTCTGTAGCTGAGCTGCTGTGTGATGGGCGACGTAACCGTGGGGGGGAAAATGGGTTCCCATGAGGATTCCTGCCAAAATATCCTTGACCTGTCCCAGGCCCTGCTAAGAGGTTGCTGGCTTTGTGGCTCGGGCTTGTTTTGAGTCCTCGGTGGCAGAGCCACGTCAGCCTGTTGGCTGCAGGTCCTGGGAGGTTCAGCAGCTCTACTCTAACACTGAGATCAGAAGAGAAAAGGGATCAGGAGTGCAAATGACCGAGTGAGTCGGCAGCAAATTTAGTATCTTGTTGCATTTTCCTTAGAGCTAAAGCAATTAGCTCAGATGGTGGAGCCTTGGATGAGGTTGAATTCTCTTTAGGGCTGTTATGTTGAAGGCTTTTTGCAAAACAAGGGCTCGGGTCACATCCCAGCCTTTCTCCAGGCTGGTATAAAACCTTCCGTGCCTGGACTGTGTTTCAGCTTGAAGGGAGCACCTTCTCAGGGTGCTGGGTTAAAATACCACAGCAGTGTTGGCACTGGAGCTCACCTGAGAGGTGTGGGTGTGTTCCCCACCAGTGACAGCTTGATGCAGTTTTATTGTCTGAAACAGGGATGGGTAACCGCTGCGGAATTGGCAAGGCTTAGGGAAAATCAATAGCTGTATTTTTCTTCTAGCAGAACCACCTCTGAACCTCTCTTTAAGGCTGGTTTCATATCAAAATGCAGAAAGCACAGCCCTGCTTAACATGCTCTGTTGGCTTTGAGATGCCCTCTTGTCGGGCAGCGTGCTGTGATGGGAGATGGTGTGGCTTTGCAGTGCTCCCTGCTGCTTCTGCCTTCTCCAGGGGAAGGAAAGGAGCTCATCTGGTCATGTTCCACTTATCTCCAGCTGTAGAAATGGCCTCTTCTGGGTGATGAGGAAACATATTTTGAAGACCTGAGACTCTTTGCCAGGTATATAGTGTCCATTTATCTTCCATAGAATGCTTCTGAATTTGCTCATTCTGTTCATCTTCATGAGGCCCATCATTCCTTGCAAAACAACATGTGGTTATAGATCCACTAGTAGATGGTGGAAAACAGAGGAGTGCTCTGTGCCTAAGTGACTTCTAGGTGTTTGTACCTTTAGTGCCGGGGCTTATTGCTCCTATTTTGCAAATAAGTCAGCAATCATAAAATAAAAACTTTGCACATAGGTAGCACTCACCTGGAAGCTCTCCTGGATTCCAGCCTCATTTATGTGGTGCTCTTGGTTCTTTTGATATTTGCTGGCACTACCATCTGCCTGGCAAGCATGCATGAATTGACAGAGCCGTCTTTAAGAAAATATGGACCCAGGTGATAGCTTCAGCCTGTTTAGTTATGTTCTGGGGCAAAATGCAAAGGAGCGATACCTGTGCCATGACAGAACTGGTTGTACTGTTACTGCTTTGAAGATATCTGCAAGATCTAGCTAGGGAGCTGGGATAGGATCCCTTGTCTAAGAACTCCGTACCTGGTTTGAAGAGTTCAACGGATGGTACAGCTTATGAGAAGATGCTGAAAGTGAAGATCCCTACAGCGTTAGGAGGTAGTTAAGCTTAGGACCACATGGCCATTGAGAAGCTCATGACGTTGAACTCCTACCCTGCTCCCCTAGAAACCTCAAATCCCCTTTCAGGTGGCAACAGAGCTAACTCAGTAAATGTGCCATCTTGTGTGGCCTCATTCATGGGAGGAGGTAAAGCTCCTTCAGCCGGCTCACCTCTTCCAGTGCAATGGTGGGAAGCAGTGATCCTCACTTTGCCTTAGTTTCCTCATATGCAGAGCACTTGCAGCTCTTTTAGAGGAACCAGGAGATATAATTAGTGTTTATGAAACACTTGGGGATTGTGTAAAACAAATCATAAAAAAAAAAGGAGCTGTGCCAGAGCGCTGACAATATTTACACAACATCTGAAGGCTGCCTGTGTTGGACTTTATCATAAGGAAATATGTGTGGGTGCCAGAACTTAAGCAACTGAAATGCATCCTTCTGGCTCAGCGGTGCCATCCACGAATCCTGTGGGAACGCTCAGTCCTCGAAGCTTAAACATAATGTTCTTGCTGGTTATCATCCAAAGCTGTCTGAAGGGGGAGACCACCTTGTCTGGAGGAGGGATGATGGATCCTCAGGGAAGCGAAAATATTTGAGGATTGCGAAAGCGGCTTAAACTCCCAGGCCTTATTCACCTTGTTCTCCATTTTCTGCTCTTGGCTTCCCCTCCTCTTCTGCGCTGTGGTGTGTTGGGGTGGTGAGGGTTTAAGCCTTCTGCTGGAACAAACTTGAGTGACTTGCTTTCGGCATGGAGACAGTATTGTTCTCCTTTTAGATGGCATCTCCTGTTATCTAGGAGGCCATGTCTTCCTCCAAGGTGTTCAAAGCCTAAACAGCAAAAGCCATCACTGCCTTCATTTAAAGGGTAAGATTGAAAGACTACTCGGGGATACCAACGACATATCAGGGCTAATTCCTGCCCATTAAGATGAGGCCTTGGGTTCAGTGTCCTCGTGGTCCCATGTGGTGTCAGATGCCCCCCTTCAGAGCTGTTGTGCCCAGTGTGGGAGGAGGCATGGCCCAGGCTCTTTGCAGAAGGATGCTTTCTAGCCTTGTTACTGAGTCCCCTGAGTTTTCCACCTTGATTTTTTTTTTCCAACCAAATGGTGCCTTTTCCAGCTGTTGGGCTTTATCTTGATGGAGGCCTTTCCCCCTGAGATGGGGGCCTATGAAGCAGGACCACCTTTGGCATTGGGAAGGTGCTTTTCCAGAAGGAGTGGATGGTGGTGTGTTAGGATCCTAATCCTAGGGAAATACAGCCAGGATGGATACATGCTGCCTGTTTCTTGTGCTTAAACTGCCCAGAATTTAATCTCTTTTTGCTACTCCTGAGCTTGGTGCTTCTTGCCATGATGTGATGCTCAGTTGTTTGCTTCATGTATTAGTTGGCTGTTTGTTAGTGACTTCTTTCCTGCACCCAATTATGTACTCAGGGTGACTTTTTCAAATATATATTAGCTATTGTCCAGGTAAACATGACATATCCCTGTCTCTTAATAGCATTTATGAGATCAGGAAATATCCTTTTCAGTGCTAGAATGCTCCTTTGCAAATGCCAGCAGGTCAATAGCAGAGTGTCTTTCAAAAAACAAGTTTTTCCAAATGAAAGACGAGAGGTTGCTGCTCCTGAAAGTTGGATTTTTTAGGGACTTGTCAAAGGCCATGGGGTACGTTGGAAAGGAAGAAAAGGGCTGGTGCTTGCAAATTCCTCCGGTCTTTGAGCTCATTCATATGATTTAAAAGTAAGAATATGGTTTGGTTTAGCTAGAAGAGGGAGATTTATGGCTTTTGTAGGAGATAGGCTAAGCAGACAGATCTGAAAACCCTTTTGAATTTCAAACAAACAAATGCCGAACATAGCATGTTTTATTATCTTTTAATTGAATGGTGTCCTATGTCTCCCATAGACTGCAGGTGAATGCTTGGAATACTCAGGCTGTTTCAAAGCTTTCGGGTTACATTGATTATGGGGGTAAATCATAGGGGATTCGCAACGAAACAAATTCATTCCTTCTGTACATTTTGTTATATTCCTTTAAGAATGAGGAAGCTCTCCCTTCCTGGAATTCCAAATGCCTTTAGATGTTTGATCAGATCCCATGCAAGACCAAGTGGTATGTTTTGGCTCTGCATTAGATTTTTTTTTTTTGCTTTTCTTGAAGTTATTAGAGAAGCCCAAAGTTCTGGCCAGAAGTAGATTTCTTTACATACTGCCGATTGCTGAAACTCACGTCTGGGTTTCCACTTTTAGTGGAGAGAAAACCGTCTGTTTTCAACAAAAGTAGAAGTTGCACTAAGGAGGCTTTTCCTGCTCTTCTGTATGTGGGAGGGAAGGAAGGGAATCGAGAGAGAAAGCGAGGCTTGAGAGCATTTCTAATCAAATCCACGGTCTGATGATTTTCTTAATCTAAATTAGCGAAAACATCCTCAAAGGCCAGATGTGGATGCTCCAGGGAATTCAGAGCCCTCTCCTTTCTGAAAGCTGGAACTTCTTTAAGCGTGAATCTGATGAACTGGGCTGGGCGTGTAATGGCAATGCAGGTTGGCAGTAGGAGCTCTTGGTAGACAGGGCTTAACTGGACTTGAGCAATCCTTCACCTATAGCTGGATGATGTTAAAAATACCTGAGCCTTGATTGACAGCTAAAGTCTATTTTTGATATTGCGCAGGGGAAGAAGCAAGGCTTAAGCAGAGTAGTAGACTGAGGAATGCTTATTGTTTTATAAGATGGGATTTGCTGTTAAAGGGGTGTTGGCTTAGCATTTGTTGCCTTTACCTTCTCTGGAAGCTGGTTGAGTTGAGTGGGAATGAAGGACGGAGCAAGCTGGGGAACTCCCTGCCAAGCCCCATAAAGCTCAGTGTTGCTGCAGCACTGTGGTGGCAGGAAGGTATTTCTTTCAGAAAAGGAGTTAGATTTGGGCCTCCCACGCACTGGATAAATGTTTTCACCACTAGCTATGGCACGGAAATAGTTCCAGTAGCTGGGGAGTGTATGGAAAGCCTAGCTCACCAGTATACTGGTGGGATTTCAGGCCAGGTCCTCTGGAGCACATTTGTGTTTCTCTCTGTAGTAGCTGGCTCTTGTATGGGTCTCAGCTGCCTGTACAGAAGCTGTTCTGCTTCTGAAAATGCTTCTGGAAATATTTCCAGCTGCATCAGGGGTGCATCATGAGCTCATGCGGCAGCTGAGCAGAAGCTCTCTCAAGATCACAGCTCTAGATTTGATGGTCCAGGTTTTACCCCGTATCTTCTCTCCTAAAACTTTGGGAGGCACTTCTTGGCTAGGTCAAAAAAAAAAAAATTAGTGAAAATTTTGATTGTGTGCTTTTAGACTCTGGCTTGCTCTCTTTAACTGGAGTCCCATGTCTCCCTGTCAGGAGCTGCTTCAGGGGCTCATGCTGGGTAGAGTTTGTGTCAGTTTAGTGATTCTTATATTGCTGATTTGGCAGACAACATGGTTTTCTCCATTTCTAGTCTGCTCTTCCCCTCTCCCCTCACCTTGGTGGGGGGAAAAAAAAACCAACCCCAAAACAAAGAAATATAATCACCCAGCTTTACAGCAGAAGATAAATCTGAGGCATGGAACGAAATTTGGTGGTGTCTCTTAGGCCATGGGTGTCAGTTCTTGCAACACATTTGCAACGTACTCAATTCAGTGGCATTTCTTAGCAATTGTTGGGATACAAATGGGTGTAAATGATCACACAGCAGTTCCGTTGGCTTGGAAATGGATTAGATCTGTTTGAAGTCCTCTGAATTATTAAGACAGGGTTTCTGAGATGGTCCTTCTTGGAGAAGTGAAAGGTGAGCCTGGGCTTCACATTTCTGTCAGAATTGATGTCTCAGGTTCTTTGACTCCAGAATGTACTGTAGATGTAGACATTCACTGACCCCCTGAAGAGGCTGCAGCAGTTTTCACCCTTCAGGCTGGCAACCTGCTCTTGGTTTATTGAACGCCCTTTTGGTTTCAATCGGATTGAAGTCTTCATTGTCTGTCTTAAAAGGCTGGCACCTACAACTGCTCTCAAGCAGGTGCTGTCTTCTGCTCTGCCTGGATAATCACTTTTCACACAGACCTTTAAATCCCTTAATATATACTTCACAGGTTTGCTGTACTTAACACACCTGTAGTTAAGTCTCTCTGTGTCTGTAATGATCCCCTTACCTATACGCTGTTCGTTGTTATTTATTAGGGTCATGTCAGGAGTGTATTGGTATTCTCTAGGTGTTACCCAAGCTCTCAGCCCTGCAGGCCATGTTCTGATCTCCTGACTTACAGCAGGGAGGCTTTGTCCCACAGAAATAAAAAGGCTTAGTTGCGAAATAAGTTCTGCTTGGTGAGATCAGTGATTTAGTGCTCTGTTTGGAAATTACCCGGCCTGGAAGCTTTTGAAAAACCAAAGATCACTTCAGGAGCTGGGTTACGTGGAACTAGAATTTGATAGCATGAGCTAATCACTGGTTAATTTTCAGACTGCTGGTTACTGCAGGTTGACCCGAGGGAGTAACACTCCTGGTACTCTCAGGACTTCTTGCTATGGCGTTGTCACAAGGTTAACTAGGCACCATATGAATTTTGTAGGTGGTTTGAGGCAAGTCAGAGCTAGTTATTTTTAGAGAGGTTTCCAAACTGCCCCTCCAGAGATGAAAGAGTTGGGTTGCAGTTCAGCTTTGCCTCTGAGCAAGTTCACAGGGGCAGAGGGATCTCTTTGCTGGTTTATAGTAGCTGAGCTGTGAAAATGGGAACTGTGGGGGAAGGAGCTGGAGAAACGAAGCTGTGAAGCTTCTGTAATGTCAGTATTTTTTTAAAGAAAAGCATTCACCCAGGATATGATGGAGGGGGAGAGCATCTCTGCCCAGAGAGGAGAAGCAGATCTCTGGATATGCTCTGTTGCTCATCCTTGTTGAGTAGGTGTGGTCTTGTTAACAGATGTGTTTTGTCACCCTGAGTGGCTTTATCTTTTCATGCTGGCTTAGCAAATGCTGCTGTGAGACTATGGTTCCACCCTGAAGCTTTCTGGTACCTCCAGGGTGAAGCCAGAGGTTGCAGGTGATGCCATTGCAGGCAATGGAGTGGAGGACTGGCCCGGGTGCACTAAAAGCTGGGCTCTCAGAGCAAGCGTGGGGAGTGATCTCCAAGAGATATATGACTGCTCACCAGGAGACTTCCCTGCTCAGAGGCTGCTAATTGAACCTCTCTTTCCTGAAATGAGGATGGCTACATTAAGAAAGCAGTTGGCTCTGCCACTTGACCCAGAGGAACACTTCCATTAAGCTGAGGCATCTCGCTGTGTATGGGTATCCCTGGAGAAGCAGATGATTGCCTGCCTTCTCCGAGCGCGTGGTCTAGAGAACAAAGAGCTGCTTTCCTGAAACAAATGCAACCAGCTGGCCCAGGCGTGTGTTGCTCTGTGCAGGGCTTTGCCTCTCTATACGAAGCAGGTTAACACTCAGTGGCCCCTAAGGAAGAATTGTACCCATGCTGAGACATCCTTTTTGTTACCTGACTTTATTGGTAACTTTTTTTTCTTGCATCTGTTGAGGCTTAGTGCTGCCAGGGGAAAGACCAGATGCTCCCTGTTCATACATGCTTTACTGAAGTGTTCCCTTTTGTTTAGAGTATCTGCTTTGAAGCTTGAAATGAAAATACCTTAGGATTTCTGCCTCAGCTTATTTTGAAGCTGTGTGGCTGGGGAAGATGTCCAAGGTTCTAATCAGTGGGTCAGGCGTTTCGATCTGGGAAGTTATGAGATGTGGGAATGTGCCACCAGAGCAATGCAACTGTGAGTGAGAGGATGGGTGGATGTGCTTGTTGGGGATCTTCTGGAAAAACATCGTGTTGAGGACATATGGCCGATGTGGGGTGTTCAACCAGCTTTGAGGCTGAACAAGAACCTTTCAGACCCTTGATAGCTGAATTTTTCTCATGTGACTTGTCACCACTAGAGTCTCGAGATGAATGGTAATACTGGTTGTACCTAAACCATCCCTTTAAAGGAAGCAGCTCCCCGTGTTTGTATCTCTGCCATGCAGCCAAGTGGTCTGTCCTTCCCGTGTGGTGTACTCCTGGAGGTCTGTGATACTGGGGGTGTTACCTCCAGCTATGATGGGAATCCCTGGTCTGCTTGGTAGTCCAAGCCATGAGTCACAGCATGGCGTGGGGAGAATAGAGGAGTGTAGGAAAAACTTGTAATTAAAAGCAGGGGTGTTCAAAGAAGCCTCCAACAGCTGAGTACACGAACCCAACTCAGTGTCTTGGTGCTCCTTGCATTATATCCATGACCACTCTGATTTGCTCTTCCATGGGTGCAACTTATTACTGGGACTGCCCTGTTGTCACCGGGGTGTATCGAGCCCGCAGGGTGTGCGATAGCCATGGCAGCAAACTGCCTCTGCCAGAAAGCCACCGTTGTTTGCAGTGTAGATTGCAATCAGGACAGTTGGGTTGGAGAGAAGCCAACTGAGCGGTGGCGTCCTGGAGGCAAGGTCTGGGGAGAGGCTTGGGAGCAAGTCTGGTCTCAAGGCTCTTTCTAAGGCTATCCCCCCCCCCCCAACACCACCCCCTTTCAATACAAAGTCCTTTTTGGGAGCTCTGGTTTCACAGGGCTTGAATTCCAAGCTGGTTTATGGCATCTGCTTTTCATCTCTCACCTGGGAAGCCTCTCCTGGCAGAGCAGATGGAAGGGCTGTGGGTGAGCTGGGCATGCCTGCCCGCCCCCCCTTGGGGCCCTACGCTGCCTGCAAGGAAGTGTCTGCTCCCTTCCAGCTCTGGGTGGAGCGAGAGGGAGAGAAGAGGAAAACACCTTGGCCTCTTTGTGCCAAGCAGCGAGCCTGGCAAGCCGCTGCCAGCCATCGGGGCTGTGCTCTCCTTGGGGTGCCCAGGGGAGCCCCCCGTGGTGCCTCCACAGAGCTCCTCTGTCCCCATCACGCGTCGCCCTGGGCTCACCAGGCCACCAAATCCTACCTCTCCTCCAGCTCCCCACGCTCTTCACCCAGCTGGTCTGCAGTGGGGCTTTGCAAAGAGCAGGGTTATGCCTTAAAAAAATGGTCTTAAGTTGACTGGGTGCTGGCGTGTCTGTAATCTGGAGGAAAGCCTGTATGAGATGGTCTCTGTCCTTGAAGGGTTTGATGTCCTTTCAGCCTCCACCTCTTGCCTGCTTGGGGACACAGCAGGGACTTGTCTGAGGTCACGTAGGTGGTTTTTGTGGCCGAGGAGGGCCAGCTCTCCTGCTGGGAGAGATGGAGCTGCAAATACAGCATCTCATTCCTCCTGCCCCCAGCGTGGCACCGGCAGGGGGAATGGCTTAAAGCAGGGCCTGGGAGCACCCTCATCTCCTCCCTGCTCGTTTTGCGTGGCTGGAAAAGGCCCAGCGAGCGTGGCAGTTTGGTGACAAAGCAGGGCTGTTTGCATGAAGCCGGGGTTTCCCTGGGCGCATCCTCCTCTTCCACCTCCACCGAGGCAGAACTTGGGAACAAAGCACGTTTTCTGACACTTCCAGGGCTCTGCCTCGCACAAGAACGAGCTTGCAGGAGCCCATGTTCCTGGCAAGGGCTGAGAAGTGGGTGGGACAGGGCAAACGGGCTGGAGATGGTGGAATCCAGCCTCGGAAAGAAACTTTCACTCCATCCTGCGCTGCCTCGGGCAGGGATTTGGATCTGAGGAGCAGATCCTTCATCAAAGTTTGGAAGAAATGCATAAAACTGGGAAGTTTGAAGAGCAGTGAGAGTGTAGCCTTAGGGCCCAGCTCTGCGCAGAGGGTGCTGCGTAACTGGTGTTACAGGTCTGCCTCTGCAAAGCCCTTGCTCCTGCTCCTCCCTGGGTGGATTTAGTGCTGGCTGCGAACAGGCTCGTGTCAGGAGAGAGTTTTCCTCCCACCCGTGTCACTCACAAGCAAACCTCTACCACGGGTCTTGGGATTGCACCCAACTCCAGACCTGGCTGAGGGGTGGAGAGCCTGAATTTTCCCCACACCTCGGCCCCGACTCCTGCCTTGTCTTGCTCTTGGGTCTGATGGAACCAAGGTCATTGTCCAATCCTGTCTGTTGGAAATAACCCAATCCAGGCTAATTGGGGAGGATTTGGGGGTACCAAGGTGTTGCCAGGTGAAGAAAGACAAAGTAGTGATCCTTTCCCTGTTTCTTGCTTTGAGATCAGGGGCAAAAGAGAGGGAGGGTAATTTGTCTCCTTCCCTTAAAATAGTCAAATCCCAGAGATTCACTGCTTCCCCAAGCTGGAGCATGAGATGACAGGCACAAACCCAGTCCTTTGTCCCTGCTTTCCATCATGCAGAAGTAGTCCTTTCCTTTCAGCAGGACCTAAAGGAAAGTTGACCTCTCCCATGCCACAAAACAATTGTGTCTGTAGGGAAAGATGTGAGAGAGGTGCTACTGCACCAGAACCCAATTCACCCTGGCCCCGACTAGAGGAGCCAAGAATGAGGGCAGTCAAAAGGAATCAGAGGTTTTTTCACCCTTCTGTGTGTCTTTAGGATCTTTGGGCAGCCGTAGAGCAAAGCAGCTTTGCTTGGGGTGATTCCCCCTCTCTTCCCCTTTTTCCCAGTCCTTTGACATTAATGTGAAAGGCAGAGAGGAGAAAAAAAAAAGCCCACTCTCTCTCTTGTCCTGGTAAATCACCTGTCCAGAGGCAACAAAATCTCCTTGGCTGCAGCATACAATGAAAATCTTCTTTTTCCCCCCTGCAAGTGGAAAATTATTTAAAATAAAACAGTATTTGCCCCTTAAAGTGTGTGTGGCAAGGAGAGTTGGAGGTGGGGGGTGTCACAGAAAACACCACTCTTTAAAAACAGAAAACAGTCCAAGCTGAAAACACACAAGACAGAGTCCCATTCCCACGAAAAAGTCTCAAGATGATCTGTAATTTTTTCTTATCCCCTAAATAAAAAATACTGTAAGATATTTTGCATAACTGTTTGTACTCTGCTTTTCATGGGAAACTTAATGGAGGAGTGATTGACATGTTAACAGTGTTGGGAGGGGAATGTAAATGTCAATGTGTTGGTTAAGATGAAACTACCTTGGTTGTACAGGTAGACAACTGAACTCCTAAGAGAGAGCATCTCTCTCTCACCATTCTGCAAGGTCCTGTAGTATTTCTAAACTTGGTAGATTAGAGCTGATTTTGAAGAGTAATTTGCAGGTGTCGTGAATGAAAAGGAAAATATCTAGGAAAATAACACTTGAACTGCAGAGAAAAATTTTGATTTGTATTTGCATGGCAATACCATGTCCTGGAGAGATTGTATGGGATGGATTTCCAGCACGTTAACTCCTGCTAGGTTAGGACATGGGTCTGTTCTTCCTGGGGGGGGTAAATGTCAAGTCATGCATGGCCAGCAGAGCAGGATGAGGTTTGGATTTCATCTGTTCTCTTGACATTTAATCTGGAATTACTCTGCCCCGAATCTGGAGGAATAAAGCTCTTTGGACAAAAGGGACCATTTAGAGTTCACTGGGGACCACGTAATGCTGATGTTATTAGAATTAGATAGGAATTTGGAGGCAGGGTGTCTTCTCAGGCCTGTCTGCTGTGGAAATAGAGCAAGTTATCAAAACAGGCTGGAAGAATGGGCAAGATCATGCAGGGTGTAAGGAAGGCTTTGAATGCTGCTGCTGTCCCTTGGCAAAGGGCTGGCTCATACCAGCAGGTTAGCACTTAAGGTGTTTAAAATTGAGCAACCTGTGTCATTGCCTGAAGGTGGTACAATGGTGAAGGGGTCTTGAGGTCTTAGGAAAATGTCCTGCTGTAGAAGAAGCAGGTCCTGAGTCCCTCATATTGATTCTATTCCTGCCATCTTTCTGCCCAGGGCAAACACCTTTCTAATTGCGTCTTATTTCATCATGTGGCGTGGACACGCTGTGCTTTTTTACCAAGCTATCAGATCTGGCAGGCCTGCAAGGAGACTTTCACCACTGGCTCCCATCCCAAGCCTCTCCCTTCAGCCAAGGCAACACCTGGGTGTGGTTGCAACACCTCTCTTGTGGTCCTCATCCCCTGACCTCCCTGGAGAGGCCACAACACGCTGAGGCCAGAGGGAAGAGGGATCATTCCTTGCTCTGCTCTGTGCAGCTCTGAGGGGAAAGACCTGGGAGTCCTGGTGGACAACAGGATGACCATGAGCCAGCAATGGGCCCCTGTGGCCAAGAAGGCCAATGGCATCCTGGGGCACACCAAGAAGAGTGTGACCAGCAGGTCGAGGGAGGTCATCCTCCCCCTCTGCTCTGCCCTGGTGAGGCCCCAGCTGGAGCACTGGGACCAGTTCTGGGCTCCCCAGTTCAATAAGGACAGGGAACTGCTGAAGAGGTTACAGCAAAGGGCCACAAAGATGAGGGGCCTGGAGCATCTCTCTTGGGAGGAAAGGCTGAGGGATCTGGGTCTTTTTAGTCTGGAGAAGAGAAGACAAGACTGACGGGGGGGATCTGATCAATGACTGTAAATACTTAAAGGGTGGGTGTCAGGAGGATGGGGCCAGTCTTTTTTCAGTGGTGCCCAGGGACAGGACAAGAGGAAATGGGAACAAACTTGAACATAAGAAGTTCTACCTAAACATGAGGAGGAACTTCTTTCCTTTGGTGGCAGAGCCCTGGAAGAGGCTGCCCAGAGAGGTGGTGGAGTCTCCTTCTCTGGAGACATTCAAAACCCTCCTGGACACATTCCTGTGCGACCTGCTCTGGGTTGACCTGGACTAGATGATCTCCAGAGGTCCCTTCAACCCCATATCATTCTGTGATTCTGTGTATGTGAAGACACATTCCCAGCCTGCAGCATGACTCCATCTCCCCTCTCTGATGGAGACCTGATGCTCCTCCAGACATGGTCCCAATATTGTGCCCCTATTTGGTAAGCCTGAAAGGCCACAACCCTGGTGTGATGGCCTTGAAGAAGATGGTTTGTTTTGCCAGCAGTGGCCGGGTGACAGCCCTGTTACGTGCCTGTTGGTGTGCGGGAGAAGGTGGAAGTGTTGCTGTTCAGGAAGGGATTAATGCTAAGAGGTTTTGCTCCTTGGTGGCTCTGTCAGAAAGCAGGTGGAAAAGAGACCTTTTTTTTTATTTTTTTTTTTAATGTGAGATTTAATGAGGTGGTGAAAGTCACTGCTACAGGAGGTGAAGACCCGTGGTAGTCTTGAAAAGAGATTATACCTCCTCGGAGAGGAGGAATTGCAAATGGGGACAGGGTGGCCTGGAGGCAGCCCCGCATCTTGCTGTCCCTTAGCAGCAGACAGGTCCTGGCGACATCCTTGGGAAAATCATTCCCTGTGGTTTTTTTTCGGTGTTTTTTTTTTTTTTTTGCTCCCCCCCGGGATGCGGTCCCTGCGCGGGGCTGCGGGACGGGCGCGGGTGCAGGGGGGAGCGGCGGCCACGAGAGGGCGCTGAAATGATGCGGATTTCGGGGGCGCTGCCGCTCCCGCATCCCGCACCATCCCGCTGCGGGCTCCACCGGGAAAATGATTCCCCTTCCTTTCCCCCCCATTCCTTCTTAATCAGAAATCAGCGTAAATCGGGCTCGGATTGGTAAACCCCCTCCCCCGATCTCAGTTCCTACTTATTTTCTTTCATAGGGGAATATTTTTCTTTTTCTTCCAACCCGAAGTTTGGCACCTTTCACAGCCCTTTTGGGTTTTGCTCACCTTCTTTCAGTGCACCAGGGAGTCCCGCAGCAGCACAGGTTATCGAAGGAACATCCCGAATGTTGGAGGGGGGAGGATGACCCTTGGTTAAGGCGTACACACAGGAGACAAATTCAACAGGATTGCTTTAATCCTCTCCAATAATAGGATTTCAGCGTGTTTTGTTCTGGTTCTGAGGCTGCAACTTCTGCCTGGTTTCTCTGGATTTATTTCAAGCAGGGGATGCTTGGTTTCTTGGTCGAAAATGGTGACAGAGAGAGGTGTCCCTAAGGAGTAGCTGTCTTGCCTGCAGGGGAAGGTGCTGCAGGAACGTGTCCTGCTTCAGCCGAGCTTCAGAGGAAATTCAGAAACAGCTTGAAATAGAAATGTTTCTTTTTCCTTTTCACTTTGACCTTGTTTTTATTCTGACTCAATTGTGTTCTGATTTTTGGACCACACATTAAAGTAAAAAAAAAAAAATCCATCTTGGAACATTTCAAAATTTCCATTCTGGAAAATATTTCAAGATCTTGACTTTTATTTTCCTTTTCAACCTGTAATCAGGGGGGAAATGAAATCAACACCCTGGCATCTCTTTTGGAGACAAAATCCTGTTTTCTGATCTCTTCCTGACGCTGGCTTTCTGATTTTGCTGGTGTGTTGAACTGGGATGATGGCTTTGCTATGCTGGAACTCGTTCCCGAGTAGTCTCTCACTTCATGCTCTGATTGGCATTTAATATTGAGGCCAAGATGCAGGTTTGAGTCTCTATTGAACACTGATCCACACTTTCTGAGTCCTGCAGATGGGAAGTCTCTCAGGAAACAGTATTCTATCTGGTATAATTAATTTTTTATTTTTTTTTTGGTTACAAAAAGAGCCCATGACCTGGAGATGGAGCAGGGATGTTGCCAAGAAATCGCAAGTATGGAGAGACAATATTTTTGTTCTCTGTAGGTAGGAAGCTGCACCAAACTGGGGAGTCCTCCAAGCAAAATAACAGCTTGGATGTTGCTAAATAGTGAAAGCCAGGATTGTGGTGTACAGATCCTAAATCCTTACCTGGTCCCCAGCAGTTCTCCTCCTTCCCCTGCTGATGGCAGTGCTCTGACTCTTAACCCTCCTGTGCAGAGGAACCCTTGCTTCAGCCCAGCAGAGTGACCTGAACATGTTTGGGGATTCAGATATGGCCCAGGATACCTTTATGGGGGTGAAATGACCGGTATGATTATTTTAAAAGTGGTGGTTTTCTGTAAAAGCTTGAGGCTAAGTGGTATGATGGCAGACTGAGCTTTTGGAGGGGCCAGAATTGCTGTTGGTAGCCCTGTGCTCGCAAGCTCTTCACCTCCTCGCTTTTCCACCCAAAACTCTGAGGGCTTCACCACTGGATGCAGCCTGGCATGGCTCAGCTGGCTGGCACAAGTCAGGCATCTGACCTGGAGATTTGCCTCAGTGATCAGTTTGATCTTCAGATCTTCCAGATCCAACCTCCCAGAGATCAGGAAACCACAGAAGAGCACCAGGTCCTACAGGGAAGGGAATTCCTCAGTGCACACTCCCATATTCCTAAGGGGACCTGGGGAGGGAGGGTGCTGCAGGAGAGATATGACTTGACTTTGTCCATTGTCTCAACTCTTCACTTTTAAATGAAACAAGTTTATTCCAATAAAAATACACCGCTGAGGTTAGAGGGTAGTTTCTTCAAGCTATTCAGTTTGTGGAAAACACAAAGGACAGCTACACTCCAAAGAGGTCTTTTTTTCCCCAAAGTATGAATCTTCAGTTCCCAGTTTGCAATTTCTTTCTCTTTGATATTGTCCTTTATCAAATAGCGTGACATTAAAGGAACACCCTTCCCAACTAATAAACCAAGAAATGGGAATCTCCCTTGAAAAAGGAGGATTCCTGGTGAAGCTTTGATAATTTAATAATACTAAAAAAGGATTTTTTTTTTTTTTACCAGTTGGCAAACCCCAGGGCTTTCCACAAAGTGGCAAACAAGCAATTGAAGAAAAAGCAGAGTCAACTCTGAGCTATGAGGTTTAAATCAAAACATGCACCCTTTAAAAAAATATCTCGGGGGCTTTAGAGGCCCCAAGAAAGAGGAAGGGCAATTCATCTGCCTTGGGTTTAAGCTGGTGGCTTGGGTTGTTCAAAGAGATAGCATGTGTGTGGGAATACTTCCCCTGGTAAATGAAGATATTCACTCATCAAAGCGGGAACCTGCCAAACGTGTGTTGCATAAAGGGGGAAATTCCAGGCATTCTTGGGGAAATTGCAACTTTGAGACTGCAGAATCGAGCCCGTACTGGGTAAAAAGCTTGTAGACCATCCTGGGAGCCTGCGTCCAGCGCATGAAAGCGGGCTTGAATGAGCAACAAGAGCGCGGTAGTGGGTCGTAATGTTCCTGTGCGAGGAGGGAAGGAGGCATTTTCTACTCCTTATGGACTGGAAATTTCTTCCCAGCACAGTATTGCAGTCATACTGATAACCACAGCTCCATCTGGCCATCAATTATTCATAGAGACCCCAACACCGCTGGGAGCCTACACATATAAGAAGCGGCAGTGTTTTAGCCGTTAATTGGATGGGTAAGTTCCCCTCTCCTGAGGGCCAAGGTGAACTTCCCATTGACCCCAAAACTGGTTTCTGGAGGCTGGAACGGAGCCCAGGGTGCTCAGGGCAGGTGGCTTTGACCAACATTTGCCGCACTTGCTGTGCGGAGCTGGTGGGCTGTGGTTGCTTCTAGACTTTTCAGAGTAATCTGGTGAAAGGGGGAAGGATGGATCCCAGCCTTGCTGAAACTAGTGGTGTCCTGGCTCCCATGGGATCACCCAGCCTAGTGCTTTGGTGTAGTAATGAGTTTGTCCTTCCCATAATTCCTTTAATCCTCCACTTTGTGGGAAGAGTTTCTGTAAAAGAGCGGTGTTGGGCAGCTCTTGGCTTCTGCTTGCTCTGCTTCAGGCCACTGCTGGCTCCTTGACTTATTCCCACAGCCACCTGCATCATCCTGACTCTCAGCTCTCAGAGATACATGGGACTTAAAATGGTCTAAAAAAACCCAGCCTGACATTTGGAGGTGCAACTGGACCAGCAGCCCCTGAAGGAAGGGAGCCATTAAGTGTTTCATTGTGCTGTGGGAACGGATAGAAAAGGGGACAATTAGGCTGACACGTCATGAGCAGATGCGTGGTGGTGCTGGAGGTGGACTTGTGGGGTTGGGGAGCAGGTCAGGGCTGTACCCCTGTTGTGGTGACATATGGCTGTCATCTAAAGCCCCACAGCTATTTGGTCAGAGTTTTCCTCTAGAAACCAAGAAGGGAAATGTTCCGGGCGCATTGCCTTTGTCTTATGGCACTCTTGGTCATGTATGTGGTGGCACCAAAAGTGCTCATTCCTCTGCGTGGCACCACACTAAGGCCCACTTGTGTTGAATATTTTCCCCAGTTTGGCAAACCACTGGAACTAAATCAGGGGCAGTTGTCAGGCAAGTCTTAACATAGCCCTGATCCATGTCCTTCACCTCCTCTGTGGCCTCCCTGCTCTTAGAGGTCTCCTATTTTAAAATTATTGGTGCTCAGGGATCTCCTGGCTGGCCAGGACTCAGAGTTTCTGGAACTAGAGAGCAGCTCGTGGACGTGTTTCTCAAGAGACGAGCAGTGTCCCTCTTTGCCTGTTCACTGCAAAAATATTCCCCTGCCTCCCTTGCCTTCATCTACCCAGTAGCCCTAAGTGGCTTTCCAAATGCGTTTATCTGAAATTCTTTACATTTTTACCCCGCGTCCCGTGCATGGGAAGCGGCTGGGCTCTCGGATGCACTGCCCTGAAATCAGCCCTTCGTGTCCATCTGGTGGCTGGCCTGGTGAGGACTTATCTAGAGGAGACGATCCCGTTGAAGGAAGAAGAGCACAGAAGTCAGGCTGGTGCCCTCAGCGAAAACGCAGGTGATAAATGCCCTCCTGTTGATTACATTCCTCTTCGGTGCGTCTGGGCATGGCCAACTAATCCCTCCTAGGAAGAAGGCGAAGGAAGGGAGGGAGCTGTAAATTACAGCTCTGCTTAATTGGCCGGCTTGAGTTTGCTGTGAGGCCAGGCTGGGAATATACAAACTATCTTTATGTAAAAGAAGTGGTTATATTAGCAGGAGATGCAATGAAACGGGGGGTTTCAACCGGTTGGTGTCTTGTGGTTGGATCCTCTAGTGTCTAAGAAGGTGCAAACTCCAACTGAAGCTTTTCCTGCCGTTGGGGCTTTCTTAATATTTCTCTCTCCCCTGTGGATTCTCCAGTGTCTAATAATATTACTAATAAGCTGCAACGTGAGCTCAACAATTTCTTTCAGTGTGGGCATTAATAGGTCTCAGGATACAGGAGAGGGCCCTATTTTCATAAAACTTATAGGAACTGTAAGACCTCTGCCCCCTCCACCAAGCTGGGTTGGAACTGGCCAACAAATTTGAAAGTTATTGGAGACGGGGGAGATAAGTATGTTTATTTTATTTATATTTTATATATGTATCCCACGTGCAGACTGACTGCATAAACCTCATTTCTTAAGAGACCGAGCTTAAACCTTATGTTTGCCTCTCTATTGTAATAAACTGCGTCTCCTTTTATTTACCCACCTGTAGGATTTGATGATTTCCCCTTTTCCCCACTCTTCAATTTCCCCATATCCTGTTCCCGAAAGGGCTGGGGCCCTTCCCCAGGGATCATTTCATGCTGTTTCCCAGGAGGTCTGCCTTGAAGGATGCTGATATGTAGGTGCACATATGTTATGCTTGTATTATTTGCTCAGCAGCGAGAGGGGGGAAAAGTATATACAGAGAGAGTCTGGCCTTTCCCAAAGGCAGTTTAGATTTGTGTGGTTTCTTCTGAGTCTGTCAAAGGCACCTATATCCCCGCAGGGGGGGAAAAAAAATACTGAAACAATGGAAAATAGGAGCAACATGAGAATTTTAAATGTATTTAGTCCAGGGGGCCGCTTTTATTGACTTGGAAAGGATCTTTCTTTTGGGGACTGATGTTTTTGATGACACCTGAAAACCCAGCAACGCTATTTCAGAATTTGAATCCGTGAGTCAATATGCTTTTAATGCTCCTAAAGGTACTTGTGTGCACACAAATTATCCCCTCGCACACCCAACGTTATGTACATGTTTTCCTCTCCCAGCATTCCAGCCTGCTTGGGTTGACCTTGTCTCTCTCAGTGATTTAGGTTTTGGAGAAGGAATGGGTAAGGATTTGCTTTGACATTTAAAGGCAATCCAGGTAATTGATAGCACTGGCAGCGTCCATCTCTCCCTCCATATATCTGCACAACAGTATCTATTTTTGACGTAGCTGACACGCCATTTCCTTTGGCAGCCCAAGGGCGGCTCATCTTTAAATTAAACTCGTCTCCGACCCTTCCAATCTGCGAGCTGTACAGAGGCAGACACTGGTGGGGTATATCATCTGGAGACTGTGCAGGCATATTTGAGCAGGGTGATGTATTATCAAAAGGGCTCTGCATTACTGCGAGCTGGAACCAAAACAAGCTCTAAAGTATTAACTAATGACATGGGAAGTCCCTTAGGTATCTAATCACCTTTAATGTTCAGATTTAGAAGACAACTTTAAAGGAAGAAAAAGAGATTAGCGGGTCAGGTCAGAGCACCCCTTCCCCCTCCCTCCGCCCCCAAAATACAATTGGCTTTTTAAAGTCAAAACCAGATTCATATTTCACCTCATCAGTAAATACACCATTAAAACCCAAGCCCTAGAGCTTGGATCTTGGAGCAAAGCTTTGCCCAAGTTTGGAGGGGGTTTGAACCTTTGGCTTGTATCAGAAGCAACGATGGGGTTTGGGGTCTGGAAAGCCCCTCTGCGAGGGTTTGAGCTGAAGTTTGGTGCTGTCTGGCTGTAGGAACAGGAACACACACACCCCCCCTTGCAAAATTTCAGCTGCAGATCTCCAGGTTTTCATGCCCGTAGACCGCTTGATCTCCAAAGGGTGTTGTGTTAATCTCTGCAGTGTGTTTACCTTGTGCCACAGCTCCCTACCTGGACAGAGGTGCTAAAGGACATGCCCGTCTCCGATAGGAAGTCTGTGCCTGGAAGGGGGGGGGAAGGAAATGCTGATTTGGCCTCCCAAGACTCAGGCCAGCATGTGGCTTGCAGAACTGGAAAAAAAAAAAAAAAACCACCAAAAACCCTAAGAAAAGCAAAGCTGTTGTCAGTAAATTCACTTTCCTGCATCGATGTGTGGACCCAGCTGTATTCTTTTGACTTGGAGCCCTATAAAGCTTGGGGCAAAGGCCCCAACCAACCCTACACTGGACCCAGTGGGACAATTCCTGCCTCCCATATCAATCTCTCCCCAGCTTTGAAGGGGAGAGGGATTAGGTTTTGGTTTCTGCTTGGGGATGTTGCTGCTGGTTAGGGCAGGAGGAGGTCTATGTGGGGAAAGAAGCCCCAGAGCTGGTACGCCGACCTGGCATGATGCCCTGGAGAAATACCAACCCAGAGTCAAGCAAGGGGAGAGTCCTCACAGGTTTGGCACAGATTTTCCTTGGGGCAATTCTGCAGCCTGTTGCTCAAGAATTGTCCCACTTGGCCCCAGCTCAAGGGCTCTTACCCCTCTGGGATCTTAGCTGTGGGTGGAAGCTGCTAGCAACAGGGCTGGATGTCACCTCGGGAGGATATTTAGTCCATCCTTGGGCCACCAGCGCACACTCAGCTCACATGGCACTAAAACACTAACACAAAACACTTTGCCACATTGATTTTTGCAGAAATATCAGAATTTGCAGGCTCTGCCCTCACCAGAGTGGGGTCACTTCCAGTGTTGATTCCAGTTTGGTTACCCAACTTCAGATTAGGGTTTCCAAGGAAGCTGGATGAGCTTGGGATCCCAAGTCCTGCAGTGTGGACATTTGTGCTGTTCTGAGACCTCCTGACAGTAGCCCATGAGACCTTAGCGTTAGCCATGTACCTCAGCAAGTCTGAATGTAAAATGTAAAATTTGCAGGAATTGAAGTGAGTTCAAAGCCTGAATTCCACTGATGTCTTTTTCTTCCAGTAGTGCTTTGGCACCTAAGTCACAGACTCGAGGGTTTTTGGAAACGTTTCCTTCTATACTTGCTTTTTTTAAGGGTGGCCTGCAATCCTGAACTTCCCAGTGCTTCTAGAAAATTAATTAAACTTGGGGATGCTCAGCATTCCTCTAAGGTTTAAAATAAAACACTGGGCTAACAGAATTTGATTTCTTTCCCTTCTCCTCACTCTCTTCAACTGTCTTCGAAGTTGCTTAGGAATAAACTCAGTAACTTTGTCATGTCCTCATAGCATTTTCTGGTTTTCAGCCAACCTTTACTTCTCTAGCTCAAATTGCTACTCCTTTCTTTTGAAAGTATAATCTGTATTAAGGTAAGACTCGATACCTCTGAAACACAGAAAAGAGACTAAATATGAGAGCTGGCCTCAGGCAGAAGGACGAGCATGATGGAGAGGAAGACCAAAGTCTTTTAGTCTTTATTTAAAACGTGAAAGCCACACGATGACCCCCAACGGAATAAAGCTGTGGAATTGTATCCAAGGGTATGCATAGATCCAGGGGCTGTGATGATGTCTTAAGTCACTGGAGCTTTGTTCTCATCTTGTTTGTTATGATGTCACCTCTCCAGACGTATTTTTAACTTTGCAATTTGTGGTTCCCAATCATTTATTCTTGTTAGATAAATACACGGGTGGGGAGGGCTTGGGTGACATCATGGTAAACCATGGAAGTGAAGCCTGAGAACTTCCCGATGTGTTGCCCAGCTGGAGGGCAGGCAGGAGCCTGGCAGCTTTCCTCATGCTCCTATGGTCGCCCACATGGAGTGATGTTGGTGGGAGGTTGCCCAGGAACAAGGAATGGGAAGTGCTTATGTTTTCCTCTCCCTCTTTTCTGTTAGTACCTGTAGGCTGGCACTAGTGTTATGGTACCAGATGGTGGTCGATTGACCTGAAGGGTCTCTTTGTAAGAACCTGGAGATGTTTCCCGGGACAGGAATTGAGGGTTATGGCAGTTGTCACACTGTACCAACCTGCTTGGAGCACCGTGGTTCAGTAGATGCAGTTGGGCAATTGTGCTGTTTCTGGGCTTTTTTTAGTGTCTTGTTGCCCGTGTGTGTCCAGGCATGGAGATAGAAAGGACATTTTATCTGCTTGGTCTGTAAAAAGAACGACTCAAATCGGAAACATAAATAGATAAGAACAGGTGAGAACCTCTTTATAGACGTGGGTCAAATTATGATCACTTCAGCAGATGCTGGGGGGATTATATGGGAGATAGGAGCACCTCAAGTGGGTATCTGCATTGGGTCACTGGCGCTGCGCCGATCCATCACCGGCTTGTGCTCCCCATCCCTCCCTTGAGAGGAGGAGATGAAATGAGCCACTGAAAGCTAGTTGGCACGGCTGCTGCCTTCACGCTCTGCTGGAGCTCAGCCTACTTTCACGTTTCGCTTCTGATTATTGAAGCCCAAATTGTAATGGGAGGTGATTAGAGTGGCGTGAGAGCTGATGGTGCCCACCTACGTGAAAGGCAGCTCCACCAAGAAAGCTGGGTGGGCAGTGGATCTGACTCGCTGCCAAAGTGGTAGGTAGTGAACTTCTATAGAGAGAGAAGGAACAGGCAGATGTCGAGTAGAGGCTCCCAGGAAGGACTTTTCAGTACCTTTGCCAGTGAGCCACCAATTGCTGATTTTTTTTATTTATTTTTTTGAGTACGATGCTCTTTGAGGTCTTGGAGCATGACCCAAGTGATAATACGGTCCCAGCTCTGCCCTTGCCTTCCTAAATAGATCCTAGAGAATATGGGCCATTCTCGTGTGAAGGCATCAAGCTTCTGTGGGGTCTTCTGTTATCCTGGATGTGCCTAGAAGGGTTTGCTTCCTCCTGAAGAAGTCAGTGGCATGGGAAAAACAGGCGGCTCCATCAGCCAGTGCTCTAAATGACGTTGCCTTAACATCACTCCTTTGAGCCCTTGGAGGACTGATGATAGCCTATCCCATGGTTCAGCCCCAGGGATGTTGGTGTTCCTCTCCCCGCAACTCCTGAGAGCGCTGTGAAAACCACACTGGTCATGGTACAAATATTCTCAGTATTCAAAGAAGCAGAAATATTTTCTGCCTCTTTATGCCAAAAACAACAAGGGTGGTTGAGGGCTATTTTCTACTGCTACCTCCTTGCTCTAGCGTGAGGCTGTGGCTCCTAAATAGGGTCTCACTGTACTGTTGCTGAGGTCCATATCACTCTTCTCTATCTGCCAGCAAGCAAGACTCAAGCACAGCAGTGATTTGGGGGAAAACCAATGTGTTTGTCCATCTGGCACGTGTCAGGGCAAGTATGTTCTTCTGAGTAAGGCTGATGAAGGTGGGGATGACAAGGGGCCATTTGTTCTCCTTTGGTAGATCCGCCTCGGTGCTTTAGATGCTGAATGGAGATATGGAAATCTCTTAGGCTCTTTGTGCAGAAGATTGCACTGGTTGTACCATCGATGCCAAGAGGGGGACACTTGTCAGCCCTTTTCTTCCCCAAAAGAGAGTCCCACCTCCCCGTTTGGCTGTCAACAGTTGGGTTAGATGGATTCAGGACAGGTTGAGTCTGGAGGAACCAGTAGAAATTTTCTGGTCCCCAGGCAGGGCATGTGTAACTCAGAGCTCTCCACAAACTCAGCGCGAGGCAACAGCGGAGATGGATGAGACTCTGTGAGAATGTTGTAAGGTTCAGATAAAAAATCTGCCGTTCTCAGGGCAGGGTCTCTGCGGGGTGGTGTCGAGGGTAAATGGAGTTTACCCACTCGGAACATGAGTGACGCGCTGTTTATCCATTTCTCATCTACACCAGGCAATGGAAATAATTTCTTTTAATATCCCAGCTTGACGGCGGGAGGGAGGGGGGAGTCACCCCACAGAGGGGGGGATCAGGAGCAGGTGCATGGGGGTCACAGGAACCCTCCCATTCCCATGGCATCGGAGGGGGCTCTGGGCTTACTGGGAAGACTGGGCGGGGGGAGGGAGGCTTTTCACCCCAAATTTATAGAGGGGTGCAGTGCTGAGGAAAGGTCTGAAACCCCCTGAGTTATGTTGTGCGCTGCGCAGAGAGCACCCTCACTTGTGTTCCCTCTCCCCTGGCATCTTCTTCTCTCGTAATCATTCATCCTCTCTATAAACAGATTTCCCAGTAATGGTTTTCATTTTCTTTGAAGTGTCTCATTCATTCTGCTGCTCTGCCCATTCATGTGCTGGGGGTTCCTTGAAAGGAAGACAGACACAA
The DNA here is from genome assembly GCA_033628505.1 of Tringa tobata. Taxonomy (NCBI): domain Eukaryota; kingdom Metazoa; phylum Chordata; class Aves; order Charadriiformes; family Scolopacidae; genus Tringa; species Tringa tobata. The sequence goes on along the minus strand of JAHREE010150826.1, from coordinate 1,678 downwards.
ACATCCAAAGTGCTTGAAATATGCTAGCAGGGGGAGGGGGTGGGCAGAGGCACTTCTTTTAAAATATATCTATTTGAGGAGACTTTCATCCTTTTTGCCTTTTTTTTTTTTAAACCTAAATAATTCTCTTTTTTTTAATTATTTTTTGGGGTTGTTTTCCCTTTTTAGGGATCCCAGTGCACCTTGGTTTTTAAATCCCACCCCCCGCAATCTGTTCCTGCTGCTGCTTTAAACTATTAATAAATTGAAAGCATGTTTCTGGAGGCCGATTTAATCCAGCCCCAAAGTTAAGCAGGTGCTGAAGTGGTTTGCTGATGGGGGTGCATTTCTGAATTGGGGCCTTCCAGGCTAAGACACGACTGTCATCAGGGCTCGGTGGCCGGGCTCGTGCGAATAGAAAGGAATATTTGGCCCTGAAAATCAGGAGGTGTATCTATTCCCTCTATGGAAGGGAATAGATAGGAGGGATATAGATCTGTTCCTATCTATAGAAGGGCTGCTTTTCTTTTTTGGGGCAGGCAGAAACCCAAAAGGATGGCTGGTTAGGGCATGCCATGCCCTGAAACGTTTCACCTGCGCCAGGATCCCTTTCCACGGCTGTAAAAGCCCAGATTTAAGATCGAATCAGTGCAAATTCTACTTGGTTTTGTCCCGACGTCCTTTGTCACACTTCTGTGGTGTCTGGACCTCCCTGTGCTTCCTCACAGGACCAGTCTTCAGCAGTCCTCTGGTTGAAGAGGGACCTTGCTCTGACCATGGAGAAGGGTGATTTAAATTTCAGTGATGGGTTTAATCACATCCTCACAGACTTATCCCACCATGAGAAGAGACCTTGCGATTCTTTTTAAAACCAGAAGCGTGTAGACTTACCAAAGGAAGGCTGAGTTTAGGTTTAGAGCAGAGATGAGACCTCAGCCTGGGCAAAAGAGCTTCTTCTTGCTCTTGGGTAACAGCCCTGTGAGGGTTTGCAAAAGCAAGTGCCCCAAGCGAGTTCGGGACTGCGCTTTTTCTCTCGACACTTGGAATTTCTGCCCATGCATTCAAGACTGCGCATGGCATTTGGGACTCTATTTGTGGCCAGCTTGAGGGCTTGGGGTTCTTTTTAATTATTGTTATGTAGCTATGGACTGGGGGCTTGGTGTATGGGAGCGAGAAAGGGTTTGCTGTTTCTCCACCAGATTTTTGCATTGGGTTGGTTTTTATTAGGACATGCTTGGCTTTGATTTCAGATTTATATGTTGTTCTGTTCTATCAGGCTCCAATAGGCTTTTTTGAATCCAGGCCCCCATATAAATGGAGAATTATGATTCTAACATTATGCCTAGTAGCAATAATAATAAAGAACTGGAGGGTTCATACCCCTATGAGCCCAAATTCCCTTTCAAGGAACCGAACCTCTGCGTGGCTGCAGACCAAGGAGGACACTCCATCCCAGGGGGTGGAAGGTCTGTGCCCGCTCAACTAACAGGGGTGGGGTCTGGACCAGATTTGGGTGAGGAACAGAACTGGGGGAAGGAGGGAGGAACAAGCCAGCCCCTAGCATACCACAAATGTGTTTTATATTGTAATATCAAACATGGGCTTATTCTGTGTTTTCTGTTAAAACAAGTCATAAAAGAACTACTTAAAGGGGACTCCATTCCTATATTTTATATATACCCACAGAGAACATGTGGAG
>JAHREE010150825.1:63937-88577 GCA_033628505.1 Tringa tobata | reverse complement strand
GCCCAGGAGGATCCCTGGGGAGGGCAACTGCAAAGGTTCTTCCTCCCATGCACCAGGCACGTCCTTCATCCCACACAACACCTACAGAATTACCATGAAAAGGCAGAGGGGAGCAGCTGTCACCTTCAGAGAGGTTTTGGTCTGGTCGTCCTTCATCAGATCTTCATCAAGTCTCGTTTTGGAGAGCAGGGGCAGCGTCTGCAATGTGGCTGAGCCAAAGCAGCCAAAGGGATCTCCTCTGGAGACCTAAGGCAGCCATTTGGCAAACAGTCGCCCATCACGCCAGGCCCTCTCTTGCCACCGGCCAACCCCAACATTTCTCTTGTAGGCACCTCCAGCTTTGCCTCCAACCACCCCCAAGAGCGCGGCAGGATCCCTGGAGCACCCAGAAGTTCTTCAGGAGCTTTCTGAGGGCAGAAGGTAAAATGAGCTGCCTTTTGGTTTAAATCAGAACTGACGGGGGGTGATTGTGGCTTCCCCGAACTAATAGCCCCGTGGGATGGAAAGGTCTGCAGGCTCCACCCAGGACACCAAGGAGAAGAGGAGACAACGGAAGAGGAAAGGGACCTGGGAAGAGGAGAGTGAGAGCCGCCTGGCCAAGAAGAGGAGGAAGAGAGAAAAAGTCCCGGCAGGTGGAGCCAGGAGAAGATGCCGGAAGGTGCAGAAGGGCGGCAAGGCCAGGTGTGTACCAGGCTCTGCTGCCCACCTCTCCCAACTGGGAACACTGCTCCTGGGGGGTCCCGCTGGCTGTCAGGGGGCGGCGAGGGATGGTGCTGGGCAGGGTTTGGGAAGATCTCCATGGCAGCTCCCCAGGGGCTCCCCATGGAGCCCCGCTGCTCAGTGCCACAGGGGCACCGAGCTTCTCTGCACACGCAGGGGCCTCCAAGGGCATTGCCCATGGGGACAAGGCGCCAGAGCCATCCCGGGGCCAAGGCCAGCCACAGCTCTCTCCTCTGGGCCATCAAACTGCGGCCTCGTCAAGGCTCTTCCCCAACGCGAGGGCAACCAAACCCTGCCTCTTCCTGCCTCTCTGCCTTTAGCAGAGCTTTGGGACTCTGTCGTTGCAGGTGCTGATGGACCTTCTGCGGCCGAGGCTCTGTGACTCCTGGGACTGCCCCAGTCGATGTCCAGATGTCCACAATAAAATGAGCTGTTCTCCTTTCCCACTGAGTCCGTGTCCTGGTTTGAGCGACACTTCTCCCTCTCTCTCCCCTGATGGCGGCCATCCGGAGAACTCCTTGCCCCGCTGCTGGACCCCTGAGCCCTTCCCTTCCTCCCGAAGCCGCGGCGCTCCCCGTGTCCCACCTTTGCTGTCCCTGCTGGGAGTGCACGGCTTCCTGCTGACTGCAAGGCCTGACTGCAATCCTTCTCCCTCTGAGATCCACCTCGGGATCAACGCTGCTTCTGCACTGGTTTTTATTATGTCACGTATTTATTCTTATTTATTAAATCTGTTTCTTTGTCAGCCCTCAGGTTTCCTTGTTTTTTTCCTGATGGGGGGAAGGCTGGCAAGGGGTGCAGGTGCGGTGGGATCCTTGTGTCATAGAATAAATATCTGAATTACAGTAAACTGGGGGACCTGCAGAGTTCACCTGGTCTGGGAGCCCTCTCCCCCTGGGCTGGGAAGGATTTTTTTCACAGGCTGTTGTGGATGAAGCCTGGCTGGAAGCTCACCACCACCCAGCCGCTCCCTCACTCTTCCACAGTGGGATGTACAGCGAGAATCAGAAGCGGAAAAGGGAGAAAAGCCATGTCATCAGTGAAAGGCAGTTTTATTAAATGATATGGGAAGAAAAATAAAAAATAAGAAACCAGAAGGAGAATGGAAAAAAAGGCCCAAGAAATACAAGGGATACAAAGGAAAGCAATTGCTGACCACCAAGGGACCAATGCCATGCCGGTCCCCGAGCAAGGGCAGTCCCCACGAATGTCCACTTCTCCAAAGTTGGGGGTCCCGATTCTATCCCAGACCTTTGACCACTTCCAAGGGCTGCATCACACTGCCCTCCCAGCGCTGCTGGCGAAGGCATGGGTGTGGGATGGAGTTTGATCATCCCCTGCAGCTGGAGGTGCTGTCTGGGGGGCACTATGCCCCAAGACAGGTACCAGCCCTGGCCTACCAAAGGATACTGTCTGGGGGTGCACAGGGCTGTGGGACCCTCGCTGTGAGCACCAGGACCTCCCTGTTAAAAGCCAAACATGGTGTTATTTTGGCTTTCTGCAGAGGTGGGGGATGTGGGGAGGGTGACTGGGGTGTGTGGGGGGCAGCTGGAAATCTTCCAGAAGTACCCTAGGCAACTGGCACTGTCCCCCCCAGACCCAGCACGCGTGTCCCAGCACTGGCTGCAGGTGGTGGCTGAGCTTGCCAGGGCCACCCAGCACAGCCTGCTGTGAGGCGCTGCTTCCTGGCCTCCAGCCTCCCTAGATTTTCCAGGTCTGCTCCCAGGTGGAGGCTGGTGAGGCCACCAGGGATGGAAAGTGGATGGCTCCCAGGTGAGGGACCAAGAGGAGTGTCCCCATTCATGGCTCACACTGGGATGATTTTCTGGGTGGAGATCCCACTGGTGGCGATGCCCCAGCCTCCAAATTCCCTCAGGTTATGGAACGTTTTTCCAGGCTCTCCCAGTGGGACACTGTGGGCTGCACCGCCTCTGCTGGGGCAGGGGTTGCTTTGTTCTCACCTTCCCCCTGTCCCTGCACCCTCCTGCCCAAAGCTGCATCAGCTGTGAGCCAAAACCTCCAGCAGGTTGCAAGGGATGGGAGGCCACAGGCCTCTGCCCCAGACTCCATAGAAGTCCCAAGAATGACAGCCAGGGGGAGGTTGGAAGGTACCTCCAGAGGTCATCTGGGCCATCCCACCTTCTCAAGAAGGGCCACCCAGAGCTAATTGCCCAGGACCGTGTCCCAGGTAATGGACCATGTCCATCGCTGTAGCCCCTCTCCCACCAGAGGGACCCCATAGGCCTGAGTAGGTGCTACAGACACCATCCAGCTCCCTTGGTCCAAGGCTATGGATCACGTCCATTCTCCCAGCCCCTCTCTAAGCAGAGGGACCCTGCAGGCCTTCAGGCCCAGAAGAGCTTGGAAGAATAGCTGGGCCGAGCACCAGGAGAAAGGGGAGAAAGCAGCATGGATTTTGATGACTTTATTTGCTGTTAGAGGTACTTTTTTGAGTCCTGAGCAGAGCCTTCTGGTGGCCATGGGGGTCAGCCTGTGGCCCTGCTGCTGTCCCGGCCCTCCTTTCTCCAGCTGCTGGGACCTTCTTCTGTCATCCCTGGTGTGGTGGCTTCTTGGTGGGCATGGCAGAGTCCTGGGAGCTGCTGGCCTCCCTCTGGAGAGGGCCCTGGGGCCCCTGAGGTGAGCGGCCCCTGCCCCGGCTGGGAGCAGAGGCTCCGGCCGCAGCCTACCCCGGCTCCCGCTGCAGCTCCTCGGCCTCCGCTGCGGCCGCGCTGCTGGAGGGGCTGGTCGGGGGCAGGAGTCCCACCTTGGGAGGCCGCGGGGCTGGTGCCAGCCCCGGGGCTGCACTCCCGTCCCCCTCGGATGGCAGCCCAGCCCGTGCTGCTCACAAGGGAGACCTCCCCTCTCTCGTAGAAGCCAGCGCAGGTGCTTCTGGCCATGAGGTTGCCCTCCCGACTCTCCTGGGGGCAGCCCAGCTTGTGGTGGCCTCAGGGCTGTGCTCCTGCCCCCTGTCTGATACGGCTGAAACAGAAGCGGTGGTCACATCATGTGGGACAGGCTGTGTTGTCCCAGGTGTCAAGGCAGAGGGGCCTGAAGCCTTCGTAGGCCATGACCATGTTCAGCACATGCTGTGGTGGGCTGTGGAGAAGCAGTGGGGACAGACGTCTGCTCTGGGACGCTGCAGCGACGGGTGTCCTGCTAGAACAAGAGAAGAGGCCATGGTCATTGCCTGACCCAGGGAGGGGTGGGAGAGAAACCCAGGTCCCTCAAGAAGGAACCCTTCCCAGCCATCCTCGCCCACAGCGCTCGCTCCAGCAGCCGCGGAACAAGCCTCAGAGCTTACATCAACATCACTGCCCGCTCCATCCCCCCCATCTTCTGTCCTGTGCTTGGCATCGGTGCTTCAGGCCAGCCCCCCTGGACCTTGGCTGTGGCTTCCCAAGGGCCCTGTCAGGCCCCTTTGGCCTGAGATGGTCCACATCTGCATGGACACACATCAAGAGGGTTCCTGGTGATCCCACAATGAGAAGAAGGAGCCCAGAAAGTAGTGATCAAGGTGTGGCCTCAGCAGAGCTGAATCTCCTTGAGGACCACTTCTCTGACTGGCAATACTTTGTCTAACACAGTCCATGTTTCCACTAGACTTCTTGGTGGGAAGGCCAGCTCCTATTCAGCTTTGTGTCCACCAGGACCTCCAGGTCCCATTCTGCAAAGCTGCTTTCCAGATGGTTTGCCCCCCAGCAAGTCACAGGTGACAGGACTAGAGGAAACGGCCTCAAGTTGCACCAGGGAAGTTTCAGGTTGGATATTAGGAAAAATTTTTACACTGAAAGGGTTATCAAGCCTTGGAATGGGCTGCCCAGGGAAGAGGTTGAGGCACCATCCCTGGAGGTGGCTGACATGGTGCTGGGGGACATGGTTTAGTGATGTTTTTTTTTGTCAGAGTTAGGTTGATGGTTGTACTAGATGGTCTTGAAGGTCCCTTCCAACCTAGATGATTCTATGATTCTATGTGCTCGTTCATGGAGTTCTTCCTTCTCAGGTACAGGGGATTTTGCACTTCCTCTTGTTGAACTGTATGAGGTCTGTGTCAACCCATTTCTCTGGCCTCTTGAGAAACCTAAGAGAAGGGAAGTACAAGAAGTAAGAAAGAAGCATGATACCCGTTTCCACTGATGGATACATGCTTTGGAGAGTCCTCCTGATGGAAATGACACATCCCAATGAAATATGCAGACGCCTTCATGTAAAGCAGGTGCATTGAGGAATTTCACTGCCTGGTTAATCCTGTCTGACAAAGCCTTTTTAAAAAAGTCACACTGTCCTAGTTTCGGCTGGGATACAGTTAGTTTTCTTTCTAGTTGCTGCTGTGTTTTGGATTTATTATGAGAATAATGTTGACAGCACATATTATTTTTTTTGTTGCTAAGTAACGTTTATATTAAGTCAAGGGCTTAATATACTTATTTTTAATACACTTATTTTTAATAATACTTAATATACTTTTTTTTCTCTCTTCCATTTCTGTTCTATTAAACTGTCCCCATATCAACCTGTGAAGCACCTTTTCTTCCCCTTCTCTCCACCCTATGGGGCCGGGGAGTGAGGGAATGGCTGGGTGGCCATAGTTGCCATCTGGGGTTAAACCACCACACACAAAATCCAGGGGTCACGAACAAGCATAGAGCTCTGCCATACAATTATAAACACAGAAAAACACCCTTTGTTCACTATAATAATTAACTAACAGCATCAGAGGCACTGGGGGTCTTAATATTTAATGGCTCTTAATGTTAGTGAGGGAGGAAGCAGAAAAAATGCGCTGAGTGTTTTTTATGACACCCCTTCAATGAAGAATGAAAGTGCTGGAAAGACACCCTGAAAATTCAGACACCCGGTAACAGCTTAGAAATGTGGAAATGGACACATCAGCCATAGTGTCCAAAGCACGTCATGGACTCCTGAAAAAGAACTGTCACGTTTGAATAGCAGAGAGGAAAAAGAATCAAATGCACAGCTGATTTCCAAAGGAAAATTTTAGAAGCTTAACTTCCTCCTTTGATAAATTAATGCAGCAGCTATGAAAAGGCAAAACATCATTGCTTCTTGTTTGTAAACTGCTCAAGCAGCTTGGCTGGGGAAAAGGGAGCTGTGCACCTCTTTTGATGTCCTCGCAGGGATGGGCTGAAAGAGAGTAAAATCCAGGTTTGGGTTGACCTGGTGTGTTGCCAGGTTTGTGACTCTGATGTTTGTGCTAGTGCCATTTGGAAAGAGGATATAAAATCCTTGGAGCAGCACAATCCAGCAAAGCAGGTTTGGTCTCACTCCAGAATTAACAGAGAAAATTATTATATGAAATGTTTGCAAAGCAAAAGGCCAATAAAATTCAGAGGCTCCATAGCTCAGGGGTTAGAGCACTGGTCTAGTAAACCAGGGGTCGTGAGTTCAAATCTCACTGGAGCCTGGGTGCTTTGTACCTCCTGTGAAGATATGCAGCTTTATATTTCTGATTTTCTCCAAAATGTTTCTGGTATAATTTTTTGGAGCATCCACCCCAGCCTAGGTGTAATACAAACATCATATAGCACCTGTACCACATAACAGGCAACGAGAAGCAGAGAAAAATAGCAATGGTCAGAGTTAAACCCTTGAAAGAATACCTAGAAACAGTTTTAAAGTATAGCAATTGGAGATAGGAAATACCTAATAATGGGATTTAAAGCCTTCTGAGCCCTACAGACATTGTGAAGCTCATGGATGAACAAGTCTGAAATGGCTGCTAGATATTTGTAGTCAGCTCTGGTTCGTCTCTTCATTCTTCAGCAGGACAATCAAATTATATCTCCAGAGCTCATAATTGCAGAACTGGCTGAAAAAATTATAAATACAGTTTGTGGAGGAATAGTAACATTGGTCTTCAGAGTTCTGCTGGGGGGGGTGGGTAGAAAGTTATCATTTTTAAGAAAAAAGAAAAAGCTAGCATTTAACCTATTTTGCATCATGAGTTCAATGAATTGCAGTCCAGATTTATGAGATTTCATACTCTGTTTTTTGCTCATTTTCAAATAGTCTTCCTATTTTGTTCCATCAAAGCGATCCAAACCAGTGATGTGAAAGGCCATTTCTGAATTGGAAAAGGGCCTTTTCCATATGAGGAAAAAAAAAGGCTCAAAAGCCTGAAATGTTTTTACCTTGTGGAAGTGGATACTGGGTGCCAGGAGGGACGTGGTGCTTTGGTTCCCTCCCTTCAGCCTATTTCCTTTCAGCTCTGTTTTCCCATCACAGTTTTGGTGGGTTGATGTGTTGTCTCCACACAAGAAGTGACCCACAGGAATTTCCTAGCTTTCCTCTGTATATATCACACTAAGGGTAAAGAAACAGGAGTCAGCAGGGTTCCCATTAATCTGCAACCTAATAAACCAGCACAAGTTATTGTTATTGTAACCCAAGATACTGAAAAATAGACAGATGTGTATTACTCAAAGTGAATTTATTTCTAGACTGTAGTACGTCTAGTTACCCTGTCTCTCATTGCAGCTTATCTCTTTATTTTGCTTTTATGTGACACTGCTGAGCAATCTCCGAAAAGATCTTTGTGGTTCAAGTTCACTTTTGCTATCAGGCTTGTGGTTTCAGCTTAGCTCAGCCAGGTAGTGATGGAAATGATCCTTTGAAAAATTAATGTCTTTCATCTCTATGCAAAAATGACAAATGTTCAGGATACGTTTTGCTGAATTCTTAATCTACACGGAACTTAATATTAATGTAAAAACACCTCTCCCTAGTACCCCTGCTGCAATGCGTCACACCAAACATACTGATGCTACTTGTTAAACACAGGCCTGATGCAAAGATCACTTTCAACAGTGGAGACTTTGGACCCTATCTGAGATAAATCCCTTTGTATCAGTCATCCATCATCTTTTTCTCTGCTGAAAACAGGGCTTTTCAAAGACAGAGCCTGACAGAAGGGGTGAAGAGGATGAAGACCTCTCTATATATGTCCAGAAGCACAAGTAAACGTGGGAGGGAGGAAGGGCTCCTCTTCATCTGTGTCGACCTGTAAATGGGAACGCCACACGCGCATTCAGAGGTGCAAGAAATGTCCTGTAGCTCTGCCACAAGTACTGAAACAAGGCCAGGTCGCTTATGGGCTTACTCAAGAAGAATTCCTGCTCTTTTAAGTCATGACCTGCCCTAATCCAGATCTAGACAATCTTTTATTGCTTTGTTTAGGGAGATTTAAAGGTATCTTTCTGTATACCCTAGAAAACTTGTTTTTCATATTTTCCTGAAAACTTCAGAATACCATTTCTATTTAAAAAAAAAAAAAAACATCCCAGACGCTTTGCATTTCTCTGGCATGCTTCTCATTCCTGGGTCTCCCTCCAAGGGTTGCATCAAGCTGGACAGAGAAGTTATTTATTCTAATACAAACAACATTGAACTTCGTGGCCCAGCAGCCTGCATCGTCGAGGTGCCCGTGGTCTCCAAGGACCATGTTAGCAGAGCTGCATTTCTGCCTCTAGTTCAGTTCTAGTGAAGGTCAAATATGCCTCAACTAATCCGTTTCTTAAGTCGTGTGGGAAAGAACCAATAAGTAATTTCATCCAGAGAGGGGAACTTTGAGCAAGAGCCAGTGAAAATGTGAGCCAGTGTTTAAGGAGTTTTTAGATTTAGAAATACAATTTAGGCTGATGTTAAAATCTAACAAACAAAAGGATCAAATAGTAGCCTTGCAACCTCAACACAGAGGAAAAATATCTAATAAAAGCAGTAGGACTGCAAAATTCAGAGTGGGGAAAAAATCATCCAAATATATCTATTTTTCAGTTCTCCCATAATGAATATGCTCAATCCTTTATTCCAAAAAAGATGTTGTGGTTTTAACAATAATATTTTTTAAACAACTTTAAAATTCATAAACTGTGCAAAGTGGGTGTGGGCACCTTGCTCAGCTGGAGACAGCTACAGTGTGGATGCTTTGATGGGAGGAATCCCACCTAGTGGTCACCCAGTCCTGCTGACACCTGTGTGAAAGCGAAACTGTCATTTTGGCCAAAACCAAATGCAAACCCTAGGAAAACGTTATTCACGCCAAATAGCTAGTAAAAAATAACAAAGAGAGAGAATGAGAAATGCTGATAGGTTCATCCAAACTTTGCAGTGGCCAAAGACCTTCCAAATGCAGAGAAGCCAAGTTTCTCTCTTGACTGGAGACAGAGACATTCTTCAACAATAATTATATGAAGCTGTCACCAGGCACAGGGAGCTCCACAGGACCCACAGGGAAATCATCCACCCACATCCAACCACTGGGGATTTCTCCACCACCTTTGTGCAAAACTTTTCCCAGGGAGATTGTCATCTCTTGGAGCTGGTGCAATCACTACCCACTTTTCCTGAACTCCAAGGCCTGAAAAGACCATTACCATAAAATCCAGTAATGCAACAGCTTCGGCGAGACCTTCTGGCTGCCCAGAGTAGCTGAATGCAAAGCCACCATGCACTAAAACTGATCTGAATGTGGTCTTGGTGCTCTGCCAGCTGCCAGCACTGCATACTTAGATGACATTTTCCCAGAAGCCTTGAAAATGTTGATGACCTATCACCAACTGCCCATTTCTTTCAAATATGTGAGCCACTTATAAACACAGCAGCCCTAGCAGCTGCAAAGGTCACCTCCATGCTGAAGTCAGGCACAGCAGCTCATCATCAACAGCTTCTGGCCGGTATCACCATATCACAAATATCTCCACATAAATGTCTGGAAAGGATTAAGCCCTGATTCAAGGAGAAAACCCCCAAACAGCACTCCACAGGAGAGCATCCACAGCCAGGTAGCCTCACTGACAACTTGTCTCAAAGCCATAGGCCAATGGGGCAAGTTTTCAGGACTCTTCTTTAGCATCCAGTGTGATTTGCACAACACCCTGCTTCTGGAAATGCTGCAGCATCCTAGTCTTTTACTGATTGTGGTGCTCACCCTTGCAGTTTCCACATCTATTGAACAGACAAGGAAACCTTGTCTTCTAAATGGCAGGTCTCTCAGGGTTTAATATTGCCATTATAGTTCTTCTGGCTACCATTGACCCAATCGGGGCAGTTTGAATATGAGGTTACCTTCCCAGTAAACATGTTCATTCCTGGAGGCCATACCTCCATGAAAAATCTGGTTAAAAAACGTAAGATTGTTGTAGTTACTGCAAATTTAACCAGACTATAAAAAGTCAACCACATCTACTTTCACGTAGGCACCCTGCCACTCGAATAAGAACTTAAAGGCAGGTTCAGGATGGGGGTAGGAGTCTGCTGTGAGGTTACAGCAGAGGAACAGAGGGTCTGCCTTAGATGAGATGTAAGGAGTTTGTTGTGGTTAGTCTCACGACAGGAAGGCTGAAAGCAGACACAGCTAGCTCATATAAATACCACAGGGATAAACAACTAGAAGGAGGAAGAACTGTTTAAACTAAATTACATCATCAGCGTGAATGAATATATTAGGCTGAAATTAAAAAAAAAAAATTCTAAATACCAGAGGAATAATTTTTTTCAAGCAGCCTAAGCAAGAGGAGGAGGTCAGCTCCGCCAGCAGGCTATGGAGGAGCTGGCTATCACAGCTGGAGCTCCCACCTGTGCTCTGGTCATCAACGATATGACCTTGTCTAAGTTCAGCAGCATCCTGTGTTGTGTGAATGCTTGTGTGCATCTGTGTATATTTTTATCAGTCTTTTCAGCAACTTGTTTCTTCAAATGCTTCTTCTCTTCCCAGAAGCAGGAGGTAATGACTCTAAGCCTGCTTTCTCCTCCACCCTGGAGAGCCTGTGATGGACCTGTTGATTGACTCACCTCCCCCCTGCCGCTTTGGGAAACAGTTCATTCCCTCTGCAGCGAGCCTAGTTAGAGAGCTCAGTTGCTCTAATAATGGTCATCTATTTATAGCCTTTTATAATTTGTTTCATGACAAAGAGTTTCTGCAAGATGCTCCTTGATTCTTGCAAGTTTGTAATGATTTTTCCCCTCCTGTGTTATTGAAAGTAGCTTTTGTGTTCAGAAAAACGACTGTAATAAGGCCATTCCATGTGATCAGAGTAAATGATAGAGCCTTTAATAGGTATTTGATGAAAGCTTAGGATTTCTTTTTGTTTTCCTTCAGTTCTTTTAATTCTTCTGGGTCAGATGAGCCTGACTTACCCTAACACTTGTAAGAGCAGAACAGGGACAGTAAAATTATCTCAGCGTACAGCCTTGCCCATTGCTAGCACAGCAGCTGGGTCCTCTGCCCAGAGTCTCTGGTGATGGCATGTTGCAAACAGAAGGACAAAGTCTGGCTATGCTTAATTTGCTCATTCCATAACTGTCACTCACCAGATATGACAATCTAATTATTTCTGTTAGGCCAGCTGTTAAATTTTGTTGGAATTGATACAACTGGCCTGATGAATTACTCTCCAACCCTTTCCTCCCCCAGAGGTCTGTACCATCATAAGTACTGCTGCATTTCTATTGCCACTGCGGACTCTACTGCACAACTGCATCTTTTTTATTCCAGGAGAGGGTCTCCAGGTGTTCTCAATTTTCTACAGTGTTTTTAATCTGGAGAAGAGTTTTTCTCTCCATGTATCTTCAGGTAAAAACGCTGGTGGCTTGTCTGGCCTGTCCTACCTGCAGTGCTCCTGGGGGAATGTCGAAGCAGAGAGAGTCTTTCTCTTTGCTGTCTGTGTGTGAAGGCTCAGACTTACCACAGCCCCCCCGCTTCGTCGGGGGGAAACAGGACTGGGAGAGTCAAGTCCTGAAGCCACAGCCATGCCCTTGCTTTCTGCCAAACTGGGTGGGGGGTTCGTTAAGCAGTGGGCTGTGGTATTTCATTAGTTAAGCCTCAGGTTCACACTTTGTGGTTGTCCTCTTCTTACCCCATCACAGCTGTGTCTGGAGTTTCTTCACAGTTGAGGCTTTCAGAAATTCTATGATAGGCTCCAGCTCTGTGCTCCTCCATGGTCAGTCCATAGCCCCACACTGCTTCTCTGCCTTTCCCCTTCCCTCGTTTCCCAGCCTTTGCCTTTTTCCTTCTTGCTTCGACTCCCCCTTTCTTTTTTCATTCCCAGCCGGTGACCCATGCATCTCCAGGTGCACTTCTAGGTGCCAGCTGGGACTTCCCCAGGCATCCCAGCGGACAGAAGGCCTTGCTAGCAGTGGAAGGTGCACAAAACCATTCCTGCACTGTCAGTGACATGTCAGGGACCACCAGGAGGCATTAGTCCTCCACCAAGGGCAAGCAGGTGGTGGGAAAGCCTTGCAGGACTGCTCAGCTCCAAAAGTCTTTTCCCTGCTTGGCTGTAGTGCCCAGTAAAGCCTTTCACGTTAACCACAGTTACAGAAGAGATGGAGCATTAGCAACGGTATGAAACCTGGTGTCTTGAAAGTCTAACACAGTTTGACCTGGCCTCTCTTGCACTAACTCAGCTCTGGGGCTCTCTCCATTACCATGAGAGGGCAGCACCTGGGTTTTCTGGAAGAGTTCCTGGGTATTGAGCTTCCAGCAAAGATGCATCAGGCTCCCTGGAAAACGTTCAGCAAACCTACAGAGAATTCTTCTTTTTCTTCAAGTCCAAGACTCAGTTACGCAGATGACAGGTCCAAACTAAACCCTTCACACAGCTTCCCTTCACAGTAGGGCTGTTTGCTTCTTTGTGTAATCAGTTTCACAAAAGGATCTCAAATTGCCAAGAAATTCTCCTACTTCCGCTGAGGACGGAGGTGAATTGCGTTTTGTTTTGTTTTCTCAGCTGTTGTAACCAAAGCGTTTCAAGAATTTGTGGGGACCGGAGAGGGATTATGAGTCTGAGTCTCCAGTCGGGCCTTTGGGTTTCCTGTACACCCACAGCTGACCCACAGCTCGTCACCAGGAACAAACCTGAACGATGAAGTCCACAGCACGATTAGGGAGCCTGGTACCTGCTTCCTTTCTCGAGTGAGCCTTATGTGTCCTTTCTCAGGAAGGCAGAGCTGCTTGAGGTGTCTGTTTGCTTTTATTTTACCTTGTTTCTCTCCTTCCCCTTCTGCAGCAGTGGGAGCAGCAGGATCCAATTTGCAGAGAAACAGCACAGTACTGAATAATGCAGCGTATGCTGTAGTGCCAAGAAGGCTTTCACAGAGCTGAACACGGGCAAGCTGCTCTCTATGTTTGGGTGTTTGCGGCTGGAAAGCAAAAAGAGCAATTTCAGTAGATGCTGTACATCACATGGATGTCCATCTGAATGCTTCCAGGGGGTGGCACATTCACTTGTGAAGAAAACCATGTTCTAGGAGTTTTTGTCTGTAGAGGTAATTTTCTGATTCAAATACAATTGACTGTAACTGCGCAACTGCACCAGTGCCGGTGGAAAGCAGCATGATTATGTTGCCATTGATGCTCTGTTGGGCATATCAGCTAGGGATCCATCCCATGGCCTTTTTGAGGCTAAGAAGAGGAGAAGTCCGTCCCATACCAAGAACATGTGAATGTGCGGGGTTAAGAAGTTAGAGGATTAGTTTCAAGGAGTTCATTTTCTGCCATGAAATTCATGGACTGAGCATAAATGAAAAGAGGATGAATATTCCCAAAGAGAATAGAATGAACCTTTTCAGATGGTTTCATTGGCAATTAACTTTTTTCACAATAACTGGTCGTCTCAGTTGATTTTGGAATGAGCAGTCAGAACTGAAAAAGAGCTGTTGGGTTTTTCTGAGTGGGAACTGAAATGTTAGATTCTCTGCTGACTTCTGCTGGCCCCGTAGTCAAATGTGATATTCCCCCTGGCATTTCAAAGTGTTAATGAAGTCCAGAGACGACCTCGAGTCTTGTTTTATATTTCATGGAACACTAATGGCAAATTCAGCCCCCTGGCCTCAGCCAAGCAGATGGCCAAAATGCAGCCTTGGCTCCATTTCAAGCCCTTTTATAGCCTCAGGGCAGAGCCTCAGCTGGCGCACACCATCACAACTTGAGACACTACAGCCATTTCCCTCAGCTGGAGATCTGCTTTTCTAACTGTAAATATTATATATTCTGAGCCTTTACCCCAAGGCAAATTTTATCCTCATTGGAGTCCTGAGTCCAGTCCTGGACCCAGTCCAGACCCTGGATGTTGTCCAAAATCTCTTCTGCACTGGAACTATCTCTGATTCAAGTTACACCTTTTTCCGAGCCAGATACTGTCTGTGCCCTACACCATTAGATTTGATGGTGTGTTTGTACCTCGAGTGGGAGGACGTTCCCATGGAAGCGTTGCTGGTGGGAGTCAGGCAGAATTCCTCCTATCGTGCTGGACACACTCTATTGCCTTTCCACAGCCACTGGGACAAGGTCATGCCCTTTCTGCAAGGTGAGAAGAGTGAGTGCTGAAATTATGTATTCTGTTAACAACCAATGGTTTATGTCCTTTCCGTCTGGCCCCGCTAATTTAAGCCACAGTCTGTTCTACAGTTTCTATTTTTTCCCATACCATAGCTCTCCTCTGGGGCTTCCAACCATTTAGTTTCATCAGAGTTTCAGAAGTAGCAAATTAATCAAACACTGAGGTACTGACTTATACTAGAAATTGCTACTTTTACACAATCCCCACCTAGAATACAAACAAGATCTCCTTGGGATCTCACAGGGGAAGATGTTGGTGTCAAACGCAAAGATCGTGAGCTGTCTACTATATTAAGCTTCAGGCAGAAATATCTAATTGTCTGGAAATCAAAGTCAGGGACATAGTTTTGGGTGCACAAGGCAAAGCAGGGGCAAATGGCACTCAGCTGGCATCCAGCACTGTTTCGCTGTGCTGGAGGTCTCGGTCAGGAAAATCCTGGCTATTTCTCACCTGGACAGATGCCAGTCACCCCACAGATGGGCAGTTTGGCAGTAAAGCAGCCTGAGACTTGGGGAATGTAAGGCAGAAAGTGGCCCAGGTGAGGACCCAAGGCCAGATGTTAGTGGGGTACAGTTTGTAAGCAATCCAGCTGCAGAGCATTGCCAGGCAGGAGCACCCTGCCCACGCTTCTCCTGAGCCCCTGTGAGCAAAAGGCTGATAGCTGTGCTTGGAGTGAGAATTGAGGTGACACCAAGATTTGGGTTCACACAGGTGTTGAGGAGTTGAGGTGCTGATTCAGGGGCTTGTATCAAATCCCTGAGGCTGTAAAGTCATGTAAGGGTGAGTGGGAACAGGTTGTCTCCTAGACACACACACCCCCCCCCCCCCAAATAGCATGTGGGGGTCTCAGAGGTGAACCTGCACCAAACAGCAAGCCCAACTTTGGGGTTTATTCAGCTTGAGCATCAAATAGAGAAGGGAAAAGATTTGTGAGCAATATATAGGAAAACAGCTCTCCAGTATCTCTGTAGTGCCCAGAAGGGTTTTCTCCACTGCAGGGGCAGTGGGAGCAGGGGAAAGCAGCCACATATCTTTTCAAAACAAACATGGGCATTTCTGGCCTCTTCCCCTGAGCACACGGGAATGGAAACAATGAGAAAACCTAAAAGTTTCTGGCCACACACAGCAGCTTGCAGGAACCTCAGTAGAGAAGTGAGAGGTGAGTGAGGAAGAGCTACAGTGGAGACAGGAGGGCGATGCAGAAGCCCAAGGGCGGTGAGAGAACCAGCATGGGATTTCGGCAATACAACGGGGCGGGGGAAGTCATGAGTCAGGTACCTGGAAGCCCGTTTCCTGGCATTACAGCCTGAAAAACCCCTTGTGGGTGTTTCCTGCTGCTCGGCTATTGAGGTTGAGGCAGCCACCTGCTGCCCTTCCCCATATTGTGCTGGGCAGCGGGTTGAGGATGTCACTGGCCAAGAATTCCTTAGATGGCAAGAAAATACCATTTGGCTTTCAGTTCTTTTTCAAGCTGCTGTGCAGTTACAAAGGCAGAATAAGGGATGGAAAAGGATTTGCCAGGTGCATCCTGCAGGCCAAGGGACGTGCCAGAGCCAGACATGGGTGGCAAGACTTAGTCACATGGAGCACTGAAGCACCTCTGTGGAGGGAGCTCAGTAGAACCAGGACTCAAATGTCAGCAGAGAGATGGCAGTTCTTGAGGCTTGGCCGGGCGAAGGCCTGTGGGAGATTGCCGTGTTGTGATCCTTGAAGTTGGACTAGAGCCCTCCAGAGGTTCTCCCCATCCTCAGTCATTCACTGTGATTCACTGGAGCAGATCCACCAGCAGCAAGGATCCGCCCAGTGCTGTGTTTGCAGACAGGAACTGTGTTGTTGTGACAGTGCACCATCATCCAGACCTCGTGGATTTACTCCAGGATTTCAGCATATGTTCAAACAGCACTGAGCTAGTTACCAAAACCCTTTACAAACCACCCACGTATTCCATTTCATTTTCTCTTTCATTGAGAATCCTGTTCCTAAGTGCAGGTTTCCTCTGACCCAGAGTGGTAGGAATAAGAGCAGATGACATCTACAGCCCATCCTGGTCTAAATCAAAACCCTTCACTTGTGCCCTCTAGACGTGCCCATGGGGTTCAGCAGCATCTTTGGCAGCTCCTGCCTACTCTTCTTGGAGTCTGGTTGTAGCCATTCCTGTCTATCTGTCCAATGATGTCCTGTCCATCATTGCGTTTTTTGGTCCTTTTTCCTCCCCTCTCCCTCCCTGTGGCAGGGTGAGCAGCTGCCGTGGAGACCCGCAGAAGGCCAGCAGCTTCTTATCAGTGACACCTTGACCGAGGGGCCCAGCGAGCACCTACTCCAATTGCAGCAGCAGCAGATCCTTCCCGACCAGTGCTGTCGACAGCATCCACATGATGCACGGCAGGTGCCAGGGGTGGCCCGAGCTGTCCCCACCGAGGCACAAAGAAATGTGCCCAACAGCTGCAGGACGGGTCAGAGAGAGGGCACCTCGAGGCTGTGGGAGATCCCAGCTACTCGTATCAGTGCCAGACAAGATTAGTGTTAATTGACATTTCAGCTGTTTGTTTGGGTACCCACAGAAGTGGCTTTGTTCCCTGCACTTGGGGGCCAGCCCTGCCCCTCACTGCGGTGATGGGCTCCCTGCCCCATCCATCCCAGTGCAATGAATGGTCTGTCTCCAGGCAGGAGCGAAAATGAAGGCTAGAGGTGGTCTCCTCCCCTCCATCCCTTCCCAGCAATGTGTCTTCTCTTCCCCAGAACACTAGGATGGGGGAGGCTGTGCAGTCCATAGGGAGAAGGAAGGAAGCAGTGGGAGGAGGGAGCTGCTCCAGGTGATCTTTCTTCTCTGAAACAGAGTCAACCAGTGAAGAGCAATAACAGGGAGAGAGACACTGGCCACGTGCACAGCTCCTTTTACAAGATTGTGGTGAAGTATCAGATGTGATTTAATGCCTCTTTGGACAGCAGTGTGAAGAAAGAGCTGTTTTTGTCCAGTGCTGCCGTAAGTGCAGTTTTAGGAGGGGAAGGGCTTTGTCTGAGCAATTCCGCAAGAGGGAAGGAAGCACAAAAAGAGCAAATGGACTTGGACTGGCTTTTGTTATTTAGACTCATTTGTTACAGAAGCATGAGAAATGCTGGAAGCTGGAAAGCTTTGAAAAGTAAAGGCTGTTGCCAAGGCTTATGTTTGCCTGCAATGTTTGAACTTTTGCTCCAGGAATCATAGAATTACATAAGGTTCCTCATTTTTACTAAATAAAACCTTTCTCATAATGGAGAAAGAACCTTTCACAGAAAATATGATGTAAGTAGGAACCTGAAAACACAGAAACTGGGAGGTAAAGAAAAACCCAGCATCTATTCTCTGAAGAAATAACACCACATTGAAGCCAAATCTATGATCTGAGGGAATGTGTCCTGATTTTCAATCACGTCTTGGTTGGCAGAATGGATACCAGCACCCATTGCAACTCCACGCTACAATCTTGAAGTTCAGTCTTCAAAAAAGAAAAGACTTTTGCTCAGTTTCTTTTCTTTTTCTTCATAAGAGAGGTATTGTGTCTTTAAAAACACCAGCTTGAGGACTCTGTCCCTCCACCGTACTCACAGTTGTGCAGCTATTGGAGGTCTCTAGATATGGTGATTCTTGCTCCTCTTAACTTGTGGGGCAGAACTCCCCCATGCACCCAGGTAGACGATATTGTCCCTATGAACCTACACATTGAGCAAGAAAGAATCCTGTGCATTGCACTTCTATGTTCCCAGCCCTCCCTCAGGGCTCACTCCAGCTCTTCTGAGCTCTCCTCCAGGCTCTGAAAGCCCCAACTTACAATGACTTCAAGGTGGAGATGTCCCAAGGTGGGCCATGACGTGCCAGTCAGGGACCCACTGTCACAAACAGGGGGTCTGGCATTTGTAGTTCACGGAGGGAGCTGTGACACCCCAGCCCAGCTCTGCAGAGCTTGTGCTTCTCAACCCACAGCCCCACATCGCCCCACGTCATGAACGGTTGGACCACGTCTTTCCCTTTATCACGGAAGCTCCAAGGCAGCAGCACTGAGAGCCCTTCAAACCCCTGCCATGCTCTTGCGTGACTTCAAAAAAATTCCCTGCAGGCACTTCGCAAAAAAAAAACCTTAAAAGCAAATAGAGGGCAGCTGCAGTAGGACACGGCGTCCTGTGCTGAAAACAGGAGGCTCAGGAGGAGTTGAGGGGATCTCAGGAGCAATATCTCTTCATCTGAGATTCCTAAGCTCAAATGAAGCGAGCAGGGAAATAAGTGAAATTCCACAGCAAGGAACCACCTTTTCATCCTGCTTGTCACATCAGTTTTCTCCTGTGTCCAGCTGGGACCCAAGCCTTTCCTCACCTTCAGTGGCTTGTGGCCGTGGTGCCCTCCCAGGTTGGCTCTGCAGAGACCTTTGGGAGAGGAGACAGGGCATCAGGGAACCACAGAGTCCATGCAGGGTAACAGGGAGACCCCTGTCCCCCCTTGTACCCTCCTGCCCAGGCTGCCACAAGCTCCAGCCCTGCCCGAGGGACGTGGCAGACACCTGTGCATCCCTGCAGAAGGACACATGGATGCGCCCCCATGGCCAAGCGTGGAAAAGAGAGAATGAGGAGCTGACGAGCAGACTTCAGCAAATGCAGGAAAATGAAGCCAGTCAGTTAATGCACAGAAACCACAGCACTTTAGAAAGCGATCCCCCACCATGACTGCGAGCATCAGCATAACTGCATTAAATACAACCCCGTGGAGAATGTGGGTAATATTCTACACGCTCCCTTCTCATGAGAAATGAGAGTAAACCAAATAAGTTATACCTACAGCTAAAAAATAGATTTCAAGTCATTGCAGAATATCATCTGGTTTTTTTTCAGGTCACCAGCAAATAAGAGTTCCACTTTTTTTATTTTTGTTGTCTATCATGTCCCACCCAGGCAGAAAGCAGATGGCTCCAATGTGGGTGACAAGCAGCAGCACCCACAAGCAGCCACTAACCCATGGCAGCTGCTGGGGCTTCATTGCAAACATACACATAGCAGGGCTGCTGGGGGCTGGCAGGAGTGAGAGAAAAGAGAATTTGG
Organism: Tringa tobata; assembly: GCA_033628505.1. Taxonomy (NCBI): domain Eukaryota; kingdom Metazoa; phylum Chordata; class Aves; order Charadriiformes; family Scolopacidae; genus Tringa; species Tringa tobata. The sequence continues at coordinate 69,435 of JAHREE010150825.1, read as the reverse complement.
TCTTCCAAACCACAGCACCATGCAAATTAATGCGGTGGAAAGGCCACAGATAGGACCCCAATGAGGTGCTGAGGCCGGTGATCTCTGTGATATTTGTATCCTGTGGTCAGATTGTAGCTCAGTAAAGTGAGAGCCAGGGAGGCTCTGAAGGAGGGTCATAATTTACATCCTAGCAAAACTGGCAGAAAATCAACATGAAAAATGGCATTTTGCTTCTGGCACGTGCTCCTGCCTGCAACTGGTACCCCACTCTGTGCCCCTGCCTGGGGGTGGCTTTCCACCCCGCTGAGACCCCCTTCGACCATGGGGGACAGGACCCCTGTGTGAGCTGGGGAAGTGGGGGAGGTGACTGTGAGGGACCCTTCCTGGCAAAGGCAGGAGTTTTGCTGGTGGATTTGGGCATGTCTTTGTGGAGAGGTTGGCCAAGACCCACCATTAACCATCACAGGAGCTGACATGATCCCTCAAACAGCCACAGCTGCAGCAGCTATAAAAAGCTCCAGAAACAGATTCATTTTGTGCACTATATATATATTTCTGCTTCAGCTCCAGCACTGGCCTCCATCTCACATGCCTGCAGGAGAGCTCACCTCCATATCCCTTCCCTGGCACAAGGTGGACACAAGGACCTCAAAGCATTTAGACCTTTTAGACCTCAAAGTCAAGCTGAAGCTCCAACATCTTTCCTTTGTCTGTGCAGCATCCACCTGGAAAATAAGCTTTCTCCTTTGCTATTTTCCTTTTATTTAGGTTAGGGTAAGTTTGTAATTGACATTATCACTAAAATTGTAGATCAGGATTAGGGATTACAGTTGGAGTTAGTCTAGATGAGGATAAAGATATGAGTTTAGTACTGAGCTATGATTAGCAGTGAGTTACTTTTAAGGTTAAAATACACAATTAGGCTTTTGTTTGTGTCTGTAGGTTTAGATAAGTTTTCGGGTTAAATCTATGATGGTGATTAAACTCGAAGACTTAGATTTTTAGTTTCAAGAGATAATTGCCTTTGGGTTGGAATTAAATTTGAAATAATTTGAAGGATTAGGCTGGTATTAATGTTAGATATGATTAACCATTGCATTATAGTAGATTACAGTTAAATATAATCTAGGGCTCATTTAGGAGTTCAGTTTGAATCTAATTATAACTAGAACTATTATTTGGCTTAAACACTGTGATTCCTGATCAAGAGAGATAAGAGAATTTGCATCAGCGTCTCATTCTCTCTGCAGCTGCTTTTCCAGCTGATGCCACCATTTCGGTGCTGGCCATGAGGATGGGAGAGCCCAGCGCCTCCGCCAGCTCTTACCATTTGCTCTGTGGTGCAGGACCATCCAAATCCATGAGGTCATGCAGAGGGATGCTGCTCCCTCACCTCTTTGGTGGCAGCAGCACCAGCTGGAGGGCTCCTTGACCATTCAATGCCGAACCCATTGGTGGGAGACAACCAGACATGAGAAAGGCCAGATGATCTCCTTGGTCTCCAGCCCAACTCCCCGACAAGGGTATGAAGCCTCCTCCCCACCCCATCACTCATAGGCAATGCTCCTCAGAGGTTCCCCAACCAGGTAACATGCTCCTACCACATGTGTGGACATTCCTGTGGAAACCAAAAGAGATCCCCAAACCAAATAACCAGCTTCATGCACAACTAAAATTCATGGCTTAAAAGTGGGAGCTGCTGGCCCTTACTGTAGAGGTAGCCTCAGAAATATGAAATCCCTGATGCCATCAGGCCAAAAGCAGTTTGGAGTTTTGCTAGATGTAAGATGACAAACGCAGATGTTGTTTTGGTTGCAATCCATATTTTTGTTTTATGAGGCACGTGAAGTATAAACGAAGCACAGTTTTGTTTATAACACATTGACACTTTCCCAGGTTTCCAGCAATTTGAAGCAAGTCAGGGGAAATATCTCATCTTTTAAATCTATTTTCCATGCTATGCCTAAGCCTTTATGAATAAAACCAATGCTAGTTATTTAGAAATAACTATCTTCCATATATAACCATGTCTTCTCTGTACAAAAAAAAAAGCCTCTTGATGTTCAGTCAGTGCTTTTTTATTCAGCTGCAGTAAAAGCATGGAAGAGAAGACTCAGGAGGCTGTTTATTAGCATGGATGTTATTTTTTGTACTTTACAGGATGCATTTTCTGTCAGAATTTGTAAAATATTAATCAAACAAACAGAAAACAGTACAGAAACTACAACTTGAAATGAAGGTGATTTCACAGCAACACTAAATCCATAATGGTGCATTCCCCATCTTTTTTCTGTCAACTATGCCACCTAAATGCTTCATTTACAGAAGGTTTGCTTTTGTTTTGGTATTTCTTGACATTTTATTGTCTCGGTTTCATAGAAATAAGAACAAAGGAGAGAAACTCTTTGTGAATAACAATGTTAAGAAGCAATTAGCCAGTAGAAATCAAAATACATGATCATGCGATTAAACTATGTGACAATTCACATGCACGAGAGGGAAGAGACACACTTCAGTAGGCAATATTTAAACCAGTGTATTTCATACCCTACTTGTCATACTCATTGCACAGACTGTGATTCTCACAGTGTGAGGAAATGCGAGGTAGGAAGTTGCTTGTATTTATGCATCGTTGCTGTCTCCCCCCATATCTCACACCCAGGATCCATTTGCCCCGGGACCATGTCTATCTGTCCAAAGGAAGGCCACTCATGTTAGGTTGGTTTCCACCAGAAATGGGTGCTAAATGGACACACAGCCTGTGTTTTGTGCTTGCCTATTGTCAGATATCCCTAAGCACTTACATTGGATCCACCCTGCAATTTCAACTGGATCTGATGGGAGAAAACAAATTCAGAGTTTCTGGGTTTTTTCAGTCTTATGAGAATTAGCAACTGATGAAGGAAGTAAATCCGAATGGATTCCCTCTCCAAAGGGATAGCAGGGATGCTCAGCTTTGTACGAGTGGTGGAGAGCACTTGACTACTTCCCACTTCGGGCTCCTGATGAAGACCCTGTAAGTGCAGGCAGGATCCAAGGGAGAAGCTGCTGACATTCTGCTGGGAGAGCAGTGCATGGGGAGAGACCTGCAGCGGCTGCCAAGGGACCTTGGACACATGCGGAGCCTGGGAGTGCTGCGGTGAGGTTGATAAGTGGACGTGGGAAAATAAGGTATTTTGGGCAAGATGAATTCCACCCTGGGCAGCTGAACTCCTGCTTCCACAAAACACCGCACTAAAAAGTGCGAGTTTTTTGTGGGAAAAAAAAATATGGAAAAACAAGTTTGAAATTACTTGGTTTATGATTTTATTTGAAAGCAAAACCACAAATTCTAGTGTTTTTACAGCAATTTGACTGTTCTATGACCAAAAATATGTTTTATTGAGCTCCAAGGCTGAGACTTCTGCTCAGAATAAACAGCAAAGATAATCAAGTTTGATTTCCTAACTGTAGCATCTAAACTACGTGTGTCTGCAGCGTGCTGTGTCACACCCCCATGGCAGTCAGAAGAGCCCCAGTGACACAAACAGTGCGGTCTGGGGACTCACCTCACCCAGGGGTCTCATCTCACCCAGGGGTCTCACCTCACCCAGGGGTCTCACACCCGCATGGCGAAGGTCTCCATTGCTACAGGAGGTGCCTGGGCCCGTGGGTCTGATGGACCCATTTTGCAGACACCTACAGTCAGGCCAGTACAATCCTGTTCTCTTGTACTGGACACACGGGGGACAACGTGCCTCCCGCATACACCAAATCATCTCCTCAGCATGATAGAGCACGGTCCATCTTGGGAGATACAACCCGAGGAGGACCCTATTCCTCTGAGCAAGATTTCAGTGTTTCCTATTAAGCTTTTTTTGTCATTAGCTAAGTATTTTAGACATTTTTATTTTTTCCACATGGATGTAACATTGTCATAGCATACCACATGTGATATTTTATTCTGATTTTTGTTGAAGCTTTCCAAAGTTTTGCTGGGTGCTGTATGCACCACTGCCTTCTGGTCTTGCCTTATACTGAATCTGTTGTGTTTCTGGTTCTGCAAGGATTTTCTATATTTAGCATATAAAGGAACACTTTCTCATTAAGGTTTTCAAGATCCTCATGTATCCTTCCTCTGACAGATGCTAAAAGAGTCTCAACAATCACTGCATCATATGGATCCATTTTTCAGAAAGAAGTAGCTTGACATTAACATCACAGACCTTGTATTTGGACCGTATTAAAAGCTGCAGCTGTTTTGATTAGTGCTTTTTAAAAATTAAATATATTTTTGGCCTAAAGATGTATTTACATGGTCTTATCTTCAGGAAATTTTGGTGAATAATTGTACCAAAACAATGGTTATGTGTTTCTTTCTAATTCTGAAGAATTTTACTCCTGCTGTCCTGGCTCGTTCCTGTTTGTGGGTTTTGCTCTTGCACAGTATAGTTGTGCTTCGTTCAGATACTGCACTTCATATTGCAGAACTAGCTGTTTAGTGCAAAATCATCCCAATTTCCCTTTCACACTTTAGGTGCATGAATGGAGAGCTTAGGCCCTCATATTGGGATTTCCAGCAGCCTGGGCAGGTGAATCTCCTCAACCCAAGCCTGAAAAATCTATTGGGAAACTAATTTCTTTCTGAGCCTTGCCCTAACATGTGCCTGGCCATCTCCTAATGGTTCACTGAAACAGGATAAAGGAGACAGGTTGGTGGGGAGATGGTTAGAAATGACCCAAAGTATTTATTCTTTCTCTTGCTGGATCAGCAGGGCATATCTCAAATCACTTGTATCAAGGCATGCTTGAAGCCCTTTTGACATTATAAAATATCACATAAAAGTAAAATTCACAGATACCTGCATTTGTCTTTATCCCTTTTGACTAGTGGCACTGAGGGGCTATCCCAAATTGCACATGTACTCTGCTGCAGAGGAAACCGAACACACAGCTACGATGGATGGCAAAAGGAGCCTTCAGTGGTTCATCAAGCAATTGCCATGGTCATCGCAGTTTCTCTGCTCGTTATTTCATTCTCAATTCAATTTTTTTCCAGATACTGAACTGTAAAAAAAAAAAAAAAAAAAGAAAAGAAAAAAAAGAGGAAAAAAAATTAAATGAAGAAGACAAGGCAGTAGCTGATCAGTGAGATCGTCCCCACCATGGCATAGACTTGCAGGGCAACGCTGCCTGTGGGCACAGAACAGATGCCCAGGGAGTGGGATGGGTCAGAAAGGGGATGAAAAGAAGATACAGTGGGAAAGGAAGGAAATGGGGTTGGGTAGAGGCAAGCAGAGGCAGAAAGCAAAGGTCTGTCCTAAAGCATGCTGTAGCTGTAGTTGTGGGCAAGAGGTTCACTCTGGCAGACGATGGCCTGAATGATCTAATGGGTGTTTTCCAGCTGAGCCTCTGAGACTCCACAAAGCCACTGGAGTCACTTTACGTAATCTGTTGGAACAAGAGACATTCCAGAAATAGTTTTCCAAAAGAAAACTACTGAGTTAGTGAAACTTTTTCTCAAACCAGTAATGAAG
>JAHREE010150825.1:23848-63851 GCA_033628505.1 Tringa tobata | reverse complement strand
CTGCAAAAGCTCTTCCTACAATTAAGTACTGTCAGCTGTTGACAGGCCAGCTGGAAGGAGTCAATTTTAAATGCTCCTGGAAGATCCCCATGGCCAAGATGCTGAAATCACTTCCCAGTGCTGTGTGTAGCCTTCATCAGGGCTGGTAGGGCAGCTCCTTCTGGGTTGGCTGATGCCCATGTTGCTCTCCTAAGGGCTTGCAGGAACCAGACAACAACACGCTGAGCATCTATGAGCCTCACACCTCTGCTATGGGCATCTGCCCAAAGTCATTCAAAATCTAGAGCTCTGCTTTGCTGCTGAGCCCTCAGATGGCAAAAACATGGCCAGGGAGGTTGGATTGATACCTGGAAACTCAGACTTGAGTGTGAGTCCTGGGCAGCTGCCTCATGGTCGGTGCAGGAGCAGTCACAGCCCTGCTTCCCAGCTCATCTCTACATCAGAAAATAAAGGTGTGGGTTAAAATGCCCTCTGCAACTCATCCTTCAACCACCCCTGATAAATGGGCCTCTGGACCCACCTGAACAGGGCTGGAGCCTGACTCTGACCTCAATGAGGGGTGTAAGTTTTTAGTTACTTCCTAACAGCCAGAGCTAGAGCTCCAAGCATCTTCTTATTCCCTGCCCTAGAAATAGCTGGTAATTAAAGTATCAATGAGCAATAGCATTTTCTTCCATCAGAGCAATATTCTTACCCAAAAATATTTTTCCAATTTTTTGCCATTAATACTCCCTAAAACTGAGTGAGGACCCTAGATGTGAGTGCTAAACACGAGGGCACATCAGGCCAGGCCCTTGTCCTGATAGTTAATCACTGAACTTGGCGCTGAACAGGATGCCTTGCCTGCCTTACAAGTGTTTATTCCTCTGCAAGTTTGGTTGTGCATTTCATGCCTGAATGCAGGAGTGATAACGTGGCTCTATTTCTGTCCCATCAGCACAGCTGGATCCCTTTTCCTTTCAACTGTAAATATCCGTTAAAAATAACATCTGCGACATGGAAATCAAAACATCGTGGCAGTAAATAGCAGCAGGAGGGGAGGTTTGTTGACTTATGTGATTGTGTGGAAAATACTGGGATCCAAACAGAAACAAGGAATTTAATGGAAAGGTGAAAGATCAAGAAGGGTTAAGGTTGAGCACTTGCAAAGGGTGAAGGTCCCACCTCTAAAAGGGCAGGTAGAATAAGAGCACTTAAAGCGCAATCGGATGGGGTCTAATAGGAATCTGTCTGTGATCACAAACCAAATCACTTGTGCCCCAGATGCTGCACCAGGTGGTGCTTGCCCAGCTATCACTCGAACCACTGACAGCCCCTTGGGAGACCTGTTCATCTATGAAACAAGCTGCTAAATGACAAAGAGACTTCCAGGCAACAGTCGTCCACCAGTGCAGGGCTAATGACACAAAGGGCCTGAAGAACTGCAATCAGTTTAAAATTCTTACCAAGCCTCCTAACAACGTCCCTGTTGGCAACAGATCCTGCTGAGTAGAAGCCATCTGCTCCTAGAGCACACCAACAGCTTACAGGGAAATTTCTTCGGGAGCTTGGGAATAGAGGCACATCTCACTTAGAGCCAACCTGAGCATGCAGCTGGGCTGCATGTTTCCCCAGAAGCTGCTCAATCTGTTAATGGAGTGACTTTTACTGGCAACATGACAAATATTGGTGGTGAGCAGAGACAGACCAACTACAGAACTGGGCAGCTCCCCGTAGGTTTGACCAGCTGCGTGTTTCCTGCTGCTCTGACCATGCTCAGCCACAAAGAAAATGCTGATGCACACAGAGCAAACCGTACCAGGAATGTACGATACAATCAATGTTTTCTATAAAGAGTCAGGATCTATATTTGGTTTTGAGAACATAGAAATATGGGTTTCAACACCAGCATCTCCACTTTTGCAGAATGTAATAGATAAAATGTGTGAATCAGGTCCCAAAAGTTTTTCTCTTTGCAGAATGCAGTCCTCTTGCCCCCAGTCTAGTGTTGTAGGAAAGCTGACCCAGTATGTCAAGATACTAGTGCATTCTGAGAAATAGATCAAGATTTCCATCTTCATCTGGATTTCAGACCAAAATCAAACCACAAATGCCTGTTTTCCTTCTGCAAAACTGATTATCACAGCATTAGAGACAGGACTGGTACCTGAAAGCTGATGTCTGCTCAGTAGACGTGTGGGTGTTGCTAGAAACAGAGACTTCTGGTTTTGGTCCTGCAGGGCAGGGCTGGAGCGTCAGGCTGGAAGAGAACACATCTGAGTCCCTCAAGCAGAACACATTTCTGTCACTTGTCACCTAGGATAAACCACCTGATGCTGCACCTTCAGATGGGTTTGGACCCAGCTATTGTTGAGGATTTGGCCCTGGTTTCCAGATGTAGCATTCTGATGTTTAAGCCTGCAGCTGGGACAAGCCACCAACTGATGAATCACACATGCAGAGCGCAACTGGAGAGGCCACGACGTGGTGGTTGCCAGCCAAGCACTCCAAGAACCTATGTCCACCTTCTATTTGGACAGCGATGCCTCCAGCAGAGACACTGAGATGTCTACATTTTGTAGAATCACATATTGGTTTGGGTTGGAAGGGACCTTAAAGATCATCCAGTGCCCTGAGCAGGGACACCTCCCACCAGACCAGGTTGCTCAAAGCCCCATCCAACCTGGCCTTGAACCCCTTCAGGGATGGGGCAGCCACAGCTTCTGTGGGCAACTTGGGCCAGGCTCTCACCACCCTCAGAATGAAAAATTTCTTCCTAAGATCTAATCCAAATCTACCTTCTTCCAGTTTGAAGCCATCACCCCTCTTCCTATTGCTTTCCAGCCATTGAGGGGGAATGCATTTCTATTTGTTCTCCTTCATGAGTTGATGTGCAAAGAATTTATCTCCTATATTGATCAAATGCCTGACTCTGACACTGGAGTTTATTAAATCTCCAGTTTTCTGCATCTCTAATTTCATCTCTCTGTTAAGATGTTTGTTTAATATACAGGTCACCAGCTCATGCTCAAGCCCACAGCCACAGAAAGCGCCTTCTTTGGAAATGTCTGGCAATCAGGGTGCAAATAGTTTGGAGAATCAGGGGCCTGGATGGCAGCCCTGTCACCCTGGGGGCAGGCACTGTCACAAATGGGAACCTGTGGATCGGCGCTTCGCATTTCACTTACCGTAAACATTTTGATTTAGGGAAATTCAGAGTAAATATTGGTTTTAACTTTCCACTGGTCAATATTTACTTCTTCTGTCAATAAAACCTGATGTTCATTTTAGCAGAAGCCTGTACTTGTTTGAACAACTGGGATTCTCCTCTCAAACAGGCATCCGCATGAACAGGAGGCAGAACAGTCAGTCCAGTAACCTCTGCGCTGCCCTCAACAACCAGCCTGGCAAAGCAAAGATGGTCATTTGCAGAGAAAACTCTCCAAAAAGCACTACTGAACTTGAGCTTCGATCACAGGTGAGCAAAACTCCAGTACTTACTACCCTTTCTCACTGCTGAAACTAAACCATACCATGGGCAATCTCCTCTTCACCCTTCCCAACCTCTGCCAGCTGCTGCAGACCCAGGCTGTGGCTGAGAAAGGCAGAGGTGTCCTTCGGTACCCTTAGGAGGGGAGCCACCCTTCCCAGGGACAACTGATGACCACACATCTGCTTCAGGGGTGGTGTCTCCTTTGGCTTGTGTTGCCCATGGTTGCGGTCTGGTGCCAGCTTCAGCTGCCAATGTATTCTTGATGTCCAGATGCTATCACAGAAAATCTGGCTAGGAGGACCTTCTGGAGGTCCCTAGCCCCACGTTCTGCTTAGAGAAGATGTCCCTTGCTAGGTCTCTAGAAAGTGTCAACCATGGGTTTGCCTTGCTCCATGCACTGGCACTGGCTGCCACTCACTACCAGCCACGTTGATCCGAGGAGCCAAGCCACCCAGGGAGGTGTTCCTACCCCTGTGATCAGACCCTGTCTCCTGGCTGAGCTCCCTAACCCAGGGCCAGAGGCACATCTGTGCCAGGGCAAGGGAGGAACAGGTCTTTGGATCTGGGAGAGGACTGTAGCAGCCCCAGTGCAGACCATATACACTTCTGCAGTAGCATGCCCTCAGTTGGGGATTGTCTTAACAGATCTGCAGCCTTCAGACATTAGGTGTTTAAAAAGTCAGTAGCAGAGGGATGTCTGCAAAATGCTGCATTGATATCCAGAGGTGCAACAACATGTTCAGAGGAACAGTGCCCTAAATCCTCAAGGTCTGAGCTCACAAATCCCTTCGGTGAAGCAGAAAGGCTGCTGAGAGGCAGAACGGAAAAACTAAAGAAGATGCTTCCAGAACGGTGGGTGTTTTAACTCACGTTTGGGGCCGGTGCAGCAACGACTGGGCACGGAGTGGGGATGAGGGGATGGGTCCAGGTGCCAGCACTCATAGTTCTGTGCAGACACAAATACCCTTTCTGGTAGCTGTCCTCATGTCCTGCACTACCTCTCCAATACACTGCCATGAGACAAGGCCAAAATTTAGGATCAAATATGTGTCTCTAAGACATCGCCATGGGCAATGAGATTGCTTACATAAACAAAGGGCAGTGGGTTTTCCAATAGACCCATCTTTCATAAAGAGCCGGGAAGAATTGGACTCAGCCTCGTGTACGAAGCCAGCTCCCTGCGCGGAAGCCTTGTAAAACAAACCAGCCCACTCTGTGTCTAATAATAATAATTTTTTCTTAAAGAGGCTTGTTAGAGACTCCAGCAAGGGCTGCAGCCTCCAACTGTGTTATTGGGTTATTTAATCAGCTCTCGTAAGGAGCGGAGTGCGGGAAGCAGCAGCGCGGAGACAGGGGGCTGGGCTGGTGCCAGTGCCAGAGGGTGAGGGAGCTCTGCTAACGGCTTTATTGGCTCCCGTGGGAGAAGGAGCAAGGCTCTGTGCTCTCCTACTTGACTAACAGCGACTGGGGTTGCAGTCAAATTCGGGGGGAACACCAGCTGCGCCAAGAAACTGGAGAAAATAAAATGGCACCGCTGCTCAGTGAGATGACTGGGTGCTCCTATAGTGAAGGGAGGAAGATCCCGCAGCTGATTGCTTCTGTCTCGGGATGAAGCTGTAACTCTTTCTGGTCCTCATCTGTGGTTTCTGGCTGGAGACTTCTCCAGCTCTACACTTCCTTACTTTAGGTCTGGTGACTTGCTTGGTCGAAGGCTACATGCCCTGGTCACCTCTCTACCCACCACACAAGTCATCCGGTCCCAACTTTTATGCCTATATATAATTATTTTTTTCTCTTCCACTGAACCTCACACCTCCCTGGAACCACGGTGCTTTCGAACATAGCTACAAAACGGCAGTGGTTAGGAATGTGCTGATGCATTTTGAGCCAAACCTTGGGTCCCTCCCTCCGGAGCACCCTGTGGGGGCTTGCTGCCCTCCTGCTCTTTGGGGTCTCCAGTTTGGCTGCAGCCATAGGGTCTCCCTAGGAGAAATCCCCAGCCACACTGCACTTCTGCTCTACCCCGGTGTTGTCCTATGGATGGGATGTTCCAGATGGACACATGTGATAGCTCTTCTGCAGACACACTGTGCCTCAGGGGGGTCGTAAAGGGTTTCTCATGTCCCCCAGGTATTGTTCTCACAGAGCTGGAAGTACCACCAGCCTCCATCTCTCCCCAGGCCTGTGTGAGGGTGGGCATGGACATCCCCTTTCGCTCCCAGAGTTCATTGCTTGGCTCTCAGCTTTTGTCTCTTGCTGCAGCCCCGTGGCCACGCTGCCTCCGAGCCCATGTCATTGTGGGCACAAGGGCACCTGGAGCCTCCTGGATATCACGGGTGCTACTGCAGTGCTGCATGGGGAGGTTTTCCTTGGCACACAGAGACTGTAACCATGCTAAATCAACACTCAGAGGAGCTTTGCCTGGCAGGGGAGGGTTGCTTTGACACCCTGTGGAAGCACATGTCAGATCTTGTTGACTGTTTCTTCTTCATACATCCTTCCCCAGGAGCTGCTTCCCTCCCATCAGCACCACAGCACATCTTAATCCCCTCACATAGCTAACAAGCCAGCCATCCCAGTGTTGTTTGAAAACAAAGGACAAAATTGGTTGCATGAAAGATAAACTCAGCTGGGACTGGAATAAAAGTACTCCCACTGCAAGGTGGGGGGGAAAGTGAGTGGGGAAAAGTCACAAAGAAAGTTGAAGACTTGCAGCTGGGAAACACATGGGCAGCTGAGAAAATTAGGACAAAGAGAGATCAAAGCAAAACCCTGAATATACTGATGGTGCTGAGGGGGTGACAGCTGCAGAAATGCACTTGATGAAAATCAAGGAGCCAATTCTCAGCCCAGCCCCGTCGGTGGGTGAGATGAGGGGTGTGTGAGCTGCCTCCTGATGTGCCCCTGGAGTGATTCAGCTGCCCAAGGTGCAGAGTTGCTGTTTGTCACCGGCCTGGCTGTAGCATCGTGGCTGGATGCTCATGTACCAGCGGTGGGAGCATCGCTGCTTGAATAACACCCAGTGCAGAGGAGCACTCAATCTGAAAGCAGAAACTGGACTGTGGAGCATTAATTTGCAGCCATTTGAAATTTAAATTGAAGCTCAGACAACTTCAGTGAAAATCTTTCTTCTGCTCTGCTCTGAACTCACGGCTGCCTGAGTTTGGGAGGGAGGAAGGGAGGGCAGGCCAGAAATGTTGGGGGGGTTATTTTTTCTTGGAAGTGAGATCCTTTGATCTCAAGCTGAGCGTGCCAGACCTACGAACCATGGTAACTCCTTGGAGTCGGCAGCAAAGAAACTGAGCATCCTGCTCTCTTCCTATTGTATTTAGTACCCATCACACAGGACGACTGGAGCAGAGCCCGTCCTCCCTGCAATGCATCCAGCTGCTCGGGTGGCAGCTCTCCTCTACAGATTTTCCTGCTGTAATTGAACGTGCTGCTATCTAGATTTGGGTTTCTTTTTAAAGTGCTGGTCTATTTAACTAACACAATAAGAAAGCCTACACCAGGTGTGGCTGATGAAAAGCATAACAAGCTGCCAATTACAGCCATGAAAGCCCTGGAACATTGTCCCGTGTTGCAACCATCGGTCACGTGTGGATCAGCCTGGATGAGCCTGTTAACAGCAGCCAATGCTCCATCCTCCACCCCAGCAACTCCAGGGTTTTCACCCGGGTGCATCAGCACAGCCCCTGGGGTCTCACTGCCTCCTGCAAGACAAAGTGAGCTGAGATTGGGCAACCAGGGGATGCAATGGCACAGCCATGGCATCTGCAAGCTGGTGACATATATCCAGGGGGGCTACTTGTGACAGTGTGCTCCGCCACCACCCTGACCTTCATCTCCTGTAACCCTGCCCAAGCGATAACCACCCGTGGTGGTCATCATGGGAGTATCTAGCCATGATCCAGCTCCACATGGTTTTGGGGAGACAGATAACAGGTCAATAGCCAAGGGCTAACTTGAGCCATGTGCCCACTTTACCACAATGCCGGTACTGCAGCCAATGTGTAAACGTGACTATAGGTCAAACATCTCGCCCCCATAAGTAGTGAACATCCCAAGAGCCCTTGGAGCCCTTCTGCACAGCAGTGTCCCCTTGGGTAGGGACACCACTCAAGGTTACTTCTCGAGATTCAGAGGTTTCCTACTGCAAAAGATCCTCGGTACATGACTGATAGCATGCTAAACTTTGAAATCTTAGCTAAGTAATATAAAGGATTGATTGTGCATATATAATCCTTGAGACATAAACTGTTGACCAAGTCTGAGACCAGGATTGGATCCAGTCACACCCAGACTCTGCTGAGAAGGAGCTTAGAAAGCAAAGGGGGTACTTTCTGAACCTTGACTCAAGGGGAGGGTCTCCCTGACAGTTCTGTCTTACCCTGTCCTCCATGCAGTAAATAACCAAGTGTGCTTTGCCATCAAATCTTGTTAAAACGCTGTCACATTTACTATCAAACTTTGTTAAATCCCTGTTTTATATCAATAAACCTGTCGCTGGTTCTCTCTACGAGTCAAGTGCATGGCTCCATCCATGATACTGCTCTGCTGTCTGCAGGCAGAGGATGGGGTAGACCTTGCGGAGCTAGAAAAAAGGAGCAGTTTTCATGGGAGTAGTTGCATTCATAGGGCTGCCTGCTTGAAGACCTGCTGAATTGTCCTCCTCATGGGCCCTTGAGCTGGTACATGTCACCCCATCGGCACGAAGGTGATGATGGGGAGGGATCCAGCAGACCCAGCGGCTGCAGCACGGAGCCAGCCTGTCCAGAGACTTCATCTCCCAAATGGCCACATCTGTGATGCAATGTTTGGACAGATTTCCAAAGGCTGCTAATTGTGCCTGGCTTTTAGTAAGCTTTGGGGTTTTTTCTCGGGTTTTGGACATCTGTTTGATTGCGATGGCTCGGGGAGTGGTTCCCATTGCAGGGAGAGCTTTGAAGCTGTGGGATTGCAGGAAGCTGCAGGAAGCAGATGGATTTAACTGACAAATTGAAGCCCACTGAGCTTTCGTTTAATTAACTTTTAATTGGCAAATTTGGGGCTCATACATTTTTAGTATAATCAGCTGCTTAAATTAGCTTTTAACAGAGGTTTAAATTTAGAAGCATGCTTTTTATATCTCGTGTCTGGTTTTATACTGTACCCACGCTGTGATTCCTTTTGAGCCAGCTGCTTTAACTCCATCATGCCAAAGTATAAGGAGATTTGGAGGCTGCCCCAGGACCTGGGGCAGGAAGAATCAGATGCACAGTCCCACAAGGATTATCCCTGCTCTTCTTTGCTGTGTGGGGTTTCCAGTCACTTTGCACCATCAGATATGTAGGATCAAAGGAAGATGAGAAGATAAAGGACCCTGAGAAGTCCATGTGCACATTCCCTGCCCCAGTGACCGGGAGATCTGGGAAGACTGTCAGGATGCCAGGCTGCATGAGGGACACAACCCGTGGAAGTCTCTGCCACAGGTTTGCAGCGCTGACAGATCCTCTGTCACCACAAGACAAGACTCAGGCCGGAGCAGATACAGGTGAGATGTCTCCATGTGCAGCTTTTTCTTGCTGTTGTGGTAGAAATCAAAGTGTTGAGAGATTCTGATGCTGAGGAGAATCCAGCTGGTGCATCCTCAGATGTCTGCCTGGGAAAGTGCAGCAGAGTTTAATAAATCCTCCATCTTTCTAGGCTTGTTGCTCAGTGTTTAATACCACTAGCAGCACACCTCTGCCTCTTCTCCTGACCAGGTCGCTGCTAGGGGAAGTTTTTTCCCATCTGTCCATTCAAACCTGTAGAGGGGCAGTTGTGAAGGGTCCTTTGTCACAGGCAGGAGGAAGGCAGAGCTCTCCAGGGTTGCTCTCATCACCATGGATCTTCACCAGTTTTTAGTGAACCTAACTCCTCATGTCAGTCCTACAATCATACTTGTCTCACTCAGACCTCAGCACCTCAGTGAAGTTCGTGAAGTGGGTCCCTGGAAAGAGAGGAGCATGGAGAGAGATTCAGGCCACCTGGAAAGGTTGCCCTTGGATGTGTTCTCCAAGGAGCCACCGGCTACTGAGCTCCTGAGAAAAAATGTCTCCATATATTGGGATAGGTTGGGGTTAAAGGATGACTTCCCAGCATCAGGGTATAGAAAGGGGTTTAAACAAGTCCCAGCAAAAGAGAGAAGCCTTTCAGTGGCCGAGTTGAAATTGGCAGAAAAGAAAAAAAGAAGGTATCAAGAAAGTGACCATACAGCCATGACTTCCCCTCTTTCCAAGGCTGCATCTGCCAATTATTTTAGGACTTAATTCACAAGCAGGCAGATCGATATTGGTCTTAATCCGCCAGGAAAAAGGGAGCAGAGAGGACGGAGCAGCACAGCTGACAGTGAGGGCTAATATCTGTTTGAGATAGGGCTGTAATAGGTAAATCTGTTTTTTCCTTAGGATGAATAAGCTCCACATTTTTCTTCTCTTTGCAGAGTTCTGTATAAACAGAACAAGAAATATGTTGTGGAGGAATGACCTTTTCCCAAACCAAACAAGAAAGGCATTGTCGGGTCTCCACTCTTTCCTGGTAAAAAGGTCGAAAAATATTTTAAGAACTGCTGAAAGAATGGAAATGCGGGTAAGTGGAAATTCAAGTGGAGTAGGAAACAATAGTGTGGATTAGGTCATTCCCAGCAAGAACAGGGATAAAATGTCAGGGATTCAAGTGGTCTGGTTTCCTCTCCTCTTATGGGCAAAGGCAGGACTGAGCTCTTAACACCCCCACACATAGTCCCAGAGTAAATGGATGGGTGGGGGCAGCGAGAGCACCCGTGACACGGTCCCTGTGGGGACAGAGAGACTTTATGGCTGGATGGTTCCTCCAGGCTAAAGCACATCCCTGGGAGGTGGCACGAGCCATCAGAGTCCTGATGTTTGGGAGACACAGCCCTGCCTTTTCCCAATGGCCTGGGACCCCTGGAGACCTTCACCCCCTCCCTCTATCAATGATTGCACATTTAATGATTTTGCATTAAATAACTGCACATTTCCAGTAGCCTCTGGTTATCATCTGCCCCCAGCAGTTACTCAAGGATTTAGGTTCATCTACGCCCAACAGATAGAAAGCAACTGTCCGGAAGCCTCCCACATGAACCTTTTGCCAGGGAAAAAGCTGGATTTACACAAAAGAAAAAAACCCCTGATTCCTGTAAAAGGTCTGATTTCTGCAGAAATGTTGGAAAATTGGGAGGGGGGAGAAAAGGAGACATTTTTCCACTGACCACATGACCATAGCAAAAAAAAAAAAAAAAAAAAGTAGGTATTTTCACTGTGATTTTCATCAGAAATTTCTACCAGCATTTCTAACATTTTTCAAAAAGTATTTTTCTGGGCCCTGAGAGCTATGGGGTCACAGTTTCTCCAGCAGAATGGCCCTGGAGGAGCCAAAATTGCAGAGCAGAGTGATGATCTGCATCCCCATCGAGACGGATCTCTCTTCCCCAACATGGCAATTGGGGTTTATTCCCTCACTGGCTCATCCCCTCACCGATTTTGGCCAGACACCCCACCAGCCCCAGGTGGCTCCAGTCTCCTCGCCACCTTGTTTTGGTGCAGCCCAAGCTTTCATGCTCTTGCTTTGTCCTCTTGATTGACTTGCTGGGGGGCTTGGCTCTCTCTCAGCTGCCTATCCATTCTCAGACCCTGATATTCAAGAGTTCAGCTGTCCTTTCAATCTGCAGGAAGGCAGTTTTAGGACTCAGCGAGCCAGAGAACAGATGGGCAGATTGTAGTATGGATGGAAACCTTTGCCTACGTGGAGATGAGAAACACCACATCCCCAGCCCTGCAGCGATTTACCCGGTGGCAGGGAAGCAGGCGGGGGGCTGGAGCAAGGCTGGTGTATGTTAGAAATCCTCCGTGTCAGGAAGGGATGAGGAGAGCTCCAGCTGTTTGCAGGGAACCTCTGCACCTGGCCAAGCTAATAAATCTGTCAAGAATTCAGCAGCCGCCAGCGGCCATCGCAGCGGGGTAGCTCCTCTCGTGCTATTTGCACATCCTGCCTGGAGGAAATGTGCCCAAAAAGTATTAAAGCAAGGCCATGTTTCATAAATTGATCACATCCTGAGCCTTTCAGCCCCGCAGCGAGTCGGCATCAAATGCCCAAAGGGATATTTCCTAAGGCTTCTGAAGGGGAATGAAGTGTCAGGTTAAAATGCTGTGTTTATCAAATTGGGGTAGAGACTTCCCTGCTTCCTACATGATTTCAGATAAATTAGAAGCCCATCTGTTGTGCTTGGTTCTAAGAAATTAATTACTTCCAAGGGTGATGAGTTTTTACAATAAAATAATTGTCAAGCTAATAATAAAGGCAAAGGTTGGACCTTCAACAAGAGTAAATTGCTGTAACTCCAGGGCCTGTGGCTGGGTGCTCCCGAGACTCCCCCAGGACTCCCACTCCAGCAGAGTGATGCAATTTAATAAATAATGGTGACACCATATTGGACCATGCTGAAAAGTGCCCAGGAATGAGCTCCTAGAGACAGAGCAAGTACAATCTTTTTAATTAACTGTGCATTTTCATGGGAAGTTGGGGCTCTTTTGGTGGTTTAGCAATGGCACAGCATGGCTGAGTGGTCATTTGGTCTTCAGGAAATGGTTTTAAAAGTACCTGTATGTCTGATATTTGGTCTGTCCTGACAAACCTGGGCTTAGCACTTCAGGACTTACTGAAAACCAAAAGGAATTAAGACCTGATTTTTAAAACAATTTAGCTGATTGAGAGCTAAATAGCCATTTAATGGGGGTTTCCAGTGAGGATCTCATGCTGCTGTAGTGCAGCTGTCTGCCTGTATGGAGAAGGTTGCATTTGTTCCCTTGACCCCACATCTCTGTCCCAGGGATGCCCACAGCCGAGGCTGCTGGTTCATAGAATCACAGAATCATAGAGTGGTTTGGGTTGGAAGGAACCTTAAAGACCATCCAGTTCCAACAGCTCGCATCAGACCAGGTTGCTCCAAGCCCTGTCCAACCTGGCCTTGAACCCCTCCAGGGATGGGGCAGCCACAGTTTCTCTGGGCAACCTGGGCCAGGCTCTCACCACCTTCACAGGAAATAATTTCTTTCTAGTATCTAATCTAACCAAAACTTCCTTCTTCCTGTTTGAAGCCATTACTCCTTGTCCTATCACTACATGACCTTGTGAAAAGTCCCTCCTTACCTTTCTTGAAGGTCCCTTTCAGATACTGGAAAGCTGCTGTAAGGTCTCCCTGGAGCCTTCTCTTCTCCAGACTGAACAACCCCAACTCTCCCACTTGGTGCTGGAGCACCTCTCCTCTTTTCATAGGAGAGGTGCTCCAGCCCTCTGATCATCTTCATGGCCTCCTCTGGACCTGCTCCAACAGGTCCACATCCTTCTTGTGCTGGTTCTCTGAGGTTAATACATTGTAGGTGGTCCAAAACCCTGGGAAGGGGACACATTGTGATGAAAGGATCAGTGACTGCCCACACAGCTTGTGAAAGGTAGGCCAAAGCTCTGAAAAAAGCTGGGAGGCTTCAGACTCTGTGGCCAGAGAAACCCCTGGCTTCAAGATCCATGCTTGGTTGAGTCCCACGGCCCATGGACTAGATGGACACATGGTCAAAAAATCAGCCTGTGTGTCAGTGGCCTCTCTCTGTAGGAATAAGTCAACAAGTTTCTTCTGACCTTGGGGTCAGTCTAGTTGGGACGATCCCTCCCTTTGGTGCAGTGGTGAATACCAATAAATAAATACCTGTGCACAGGATGGGATGAGCAGCCCCAATATAAACTTTCTTCTGAAAAGGGGCATTGGCTGAAGCAGCAAAAACCCTGACCTTGGCATAACGCAGGACTGGGGATGGGAGAGGGACTTCCTGTACAGCTTTCCCCAACCTCGTCCCACAGGATAGAAACCCTTCTTCCTCCTTTTCCACATGCTAATGTCTTGCAGAACACCATAGACCCCACAGAAACCTCCCAGCAGGTTTTGCCAGGACTCGTAGGCTCACCTGATAAACATCTGCTGAACAAAAGCAGAGAACTGGCTCAGAAACCAGGTCTTCCTACATTTCAGCCTCTTTTCTTTGCTTTTATAGCTACCCTGAACCTAACCTGTTCTCCACAGCTAATCTAGGTATTCTCATTAAAAAAGAAGACGAAGAAAGCCAACACCCATAACTAACCACCTGATTTTAGCATTCAAAGAATACAGCAGCTGGTGATAAAAATTACTGTTGTATATCCAAGAACTGTGCTGATTTAGTAATAAAACAAAAGGAAACCCAGCTGACTTCAGGGGAAGAAAGGACAGGCTTCGCCTCTTCTGGAGCACATGTTAGGAGGAATATAGGGACCCTGGGGCAGGGAAAAGGACTTCCCATCCTGCTTTCTGGAAAATTATGCTGGAAAGTTTAGTTTTTCCTTACAAAGAACAGGCCTTGCCGGGAAGCTTCCCAGGAAATTATGCAATCCAACCCCCCCAGCATTCCCTTTCCCTCTATCACGTCCATGTGAGCCGTGGCTTCGCCGAGCACCGTTGCAGCTGCATCACACCGGGCAGGGCAAGAACGAGGAAAGGTTTCTGAAGTGTCCAGATAATATTTCTGCCACTTCTAAAAATACACAGTGCTATGGAGACAAGCTTCGGCTTCACACAATTGAATGTTTCTGTGTTGGCTCAAACATTTCTCCTGAGCTATGTCATTGTTAAAGACACAGCGTTATTCATGTGGAGGCCAAGGAGTTTTTTCCCACATAGCTAATGGCCAAGAAAGTGATGAATCAGGTCTTTGAGGTGATTTATCTGTTTCAGTCTCTCCTCAATTGTATTTTCTATTTCTAGCATCCACTGTCATTCAGGAAAATGTTGTAGGTGTCAACAGCAACCATGACTCACTCTCTGGCTCTCCCAGCTGCCATGAACAATTTTCACTATGATACAGATTTTGGCAACTGTCTCGCAGCAAGTGGCTGCCTGGGCCTGGTACCACTTCTGTGGGGAGGGAAAATGCTTGATTTCTTATGAGTCAAACCAAATGCTGCAGCTTTGTTTGTATTGTCATTATTAGCACATGTCTATTTAGTTGGAGGCGTTTTAATAAAATTTGAATATGGTGATAGTTTTAATAATGGTTTTAGCTGTTAATAGTCCTATTACCTGTCCGTGCTTCCCATCCTCCAGGGAGTTGCTTCCTTTGATTTGTGAAAGCTGAGGGAAGCCAACCAGACCCCTGGAAGCCAATAGTAAGATCTTCTTTGAGGAGGAGCCAGTGTTTCACATCACAAATGCTCTTTCCTTCCCGAGATGCTTACTGGTGTATCTGGCACCTCTCTGTTAGGAAGGCTGATGGTCAGGGCTGGGAGAGTCACCAAATGCACCAGAGAAACTCAGAACACTGGAGTAACCCCAGATCCACACATGGCTGGAAAGTGGAGTTAGACTCTATTTTAGAGTTTAAACTCTAAAAAATAGAGTCTAACTCTAAAAAAAAGTCCTCTCTAAATAGAGAGGACTCTATTTCGTCCTCTTCAAGGGCACCTTCGTCCTCATGCACTGAAAGTGCTTCTGAAATCAGGGCTCTGGCTCAGATCCTCAAACATGCCCCCACTGCCAAGTCCCTCGCCTCTGCTCAAGTCCCCACGTCACCAGTCAGGTCTCTGTAGCCCCCATCCCTGGAGGGAAGGAGATACTGTGCAAAAGACCCAGATACCTGAGAGGTCGGTACCTAGAAATCCAGCCTTAGTTCAGGGTCTTTAATCCACAAATCTTCCTCTCCATCCAAGCATGTGATGGCCTGCTGCTCCTGACTTCATGCATTGAAAATACCCACTTTCTCTTGGCCAAGTGTATACTGGGGAGAGAAGATTTGCTGCAGAGGACAGATTCTTTCCTACATCTCTGAGGCAGGTTTCTCACTGTCTTTGGGAAGACTCAAGCCTTGAGGAAAACAGCCATAAATATCTCCATGTGCAGCTGATCTTCATTGGAGCACAAACGGCTTGAGCCAGGAAACTCTCATCTTAAACAGATCCTGGGGAAAAAAAGTCAAATTCATCCTGGCGCCGGTTCGCAATTTGCAGAGTCGGAAAGTTGCAACACAGCAGAGATCATCCCTTTCCACGTGGGACACCTTCTGGCAGACTCAGGCGGCCTCAACCAGCACCTGCTCAGATTCACGTCGCTGAGGCTGGAAAGGGCCTGTGGCCTCCAAACTGGGAGTGCTGGTTGGAGAATGAGGTCCATCTCTCAGTGCAGATGGGCCAGGCACAAGGGTCTGGAGCTGGCCAGGGGTTGGTGCCTTGGCCCCATGGTGTCCTCCTCCCTCCAGCCCTATCTGCAGCCTGCAGGAGCACTTGGGAAGATGTCATTGTGCTGATAACGTGGCACGGGGGGAGGTAAAGGCTGCAGCACCCACTCTGCGTGGTGTGAGACTGAGGCAACGGCTGCTTTCTGTAGCTTCCCTGCTCTGCTGAAGGAGAAGAGACTTTTCTTCTTCTTCTTCTTGCTCAAGCTCTACCAAATCTGCTGCTCTGCAGGGATATGGCAGCACATCTGTGTAGCCATCCTGGTAAGCATCCAGCGTGCACAGGGGGATGAGGCCACTGGGATTGGACCCATGACATGTCCCACTGACCACCCACAGCCTGCAGCACCTGTACATAAACTGCAGTGCTCAGAATCAAAATAACAAGCTCAGGTCCACAAGAAACCTCTCATGCCAGCTCCTTGTGCTTTCCTTTACATGAGCTTGCAGCCAGATATGTCATCCTGAGCGTGGAAATACAACAAGAGAACACAGGCACAAATCTCCCAAGGTCTTTCCCAAGGTGGATGAAGTTCCTCAGCAGGAATGCAACAACAAAGCTCAGCAAACACAGCAGGGTTCAGTTCAAGACTCTTTAGACGGGCAGGGGGATTTTATTTTAAATCCAGCTCATTTCACTCATTTGCCCATACCCACAAACTCGCAAGCACCAGGACACAGGTGCCCCACTGGGGTGCCCAGGATCATTCACAGGGACACAGAGGACAGGGGACACCAACAAGGCCTTGTCGCATCTCTTCTGTTTCTCTTAGGCTGGCAGCCACATGCTGGTTTTGGATGTGCCTCTCATACCCTTTGGAAGCCGACAGTGACTGTGATCATTTGGGTCTCCATACTGTCTCTCCAGTGAGCCAGGATGTGACATTGCTAATTTACTCACAGCCTTTTCCATCCTTATCTGGGTGAGTTATTGCTCCAGTTGTGAATAAAGTGGCTGAGAAAGTGGTAAAGAGAAGTTGACACATCATGGTGGGTTCAGAGATGCTATGCAGTGGGGTTACCAATCCTATAATATTCAAGCATTTAATTAACGGCTAATCTTATGGTATTCCCAGATCTCCTCTAGTGCCCTCTGCACACAAACAAAAAACCACAAAAAGTCCTTTCCTCAGAGGGAATGAATCAACCTAAGTCCAGCTTGGACAGCAGAACCAGCCATGGAGAGCACTGGGAAAGCAGAACCATGCACCAGGAAGGAGCAGGGGAGGCTCCTGCCAGCCCAGAGAAAGCCTCAATTAGAGGATCTGGTTTCCACATGAACAACCAGTTGGCACTGAGTGTGGAAGAGTCATGGCCGGGGCCAGGGGAGAGCCTGTGGGCACCAAAAGGGATTTCAGAGACAGATTTATGGCAGTCAGAGCAGCTGCTGGTATTGATGTGTGTGGGGAAAGCAGGCAGGACTTCCCCAGTCTCCCACGCCACGCTCCACCCCGAGGGCTTGCCTTGGGGGATACACACTAAGAATCATGTCTGAGACCCCGAACAAGGGTGAGGGGATGAACTGGGCCCAGGAGGACACAGCACTGGGAAAGAGGCCAGGACTCAGAGCTGGCTTCAGCCCAGATGCTGAGAGCTGGCTCCCGTTGAGGCTGCCCGCTCCACTTGGACTCACCAAGGGTCATCCCAAGAGGCACTCGCCAGCTCAAGAGCAGGCTTCCCCCTGCCCTGAGGAGAGGACCATGGGGCAACCCACAGTTTCAAGACAGGACTGGACATCACTGGAGTCCCTGTGGCTTAACAAGTGCCCACAGTGGTGTTATGTGACTAGGGGTGCATCCTGGTGACCATGGGGTGAACCCTACCAGCCTCCCCTGCTGCAGCATCAACCTTGCCCTCTACATTGATAGAAGTTTCTCTGGGAACCAGTTGCATATCTCAGAGGGAATGGTTGTAGCCCTGTGTGTGCATGTAGAGCAGCAGCAGGAATGGTGGAGGTCTTCACGTGTGGGGCAGCCAGAGGATGGGTTTGCAGGGCACAGCACTTTCTGGACAAGCAGCCTGGGATTTCTACGCATGAAAAATGCCTCTTCCTGTTTGACTCAGTTTTGCCCAGGGAAATGCAATTTTGTGTTTTTTTCCAATAGTTAATGAGACAGCACAAAACAAACAGAACAAAACAAATAAATATTCAAAACAGGGAAACGCTGCTGACTTGGGTGATTATTTATTCTTTTGAGGGAAGCAAATTAGCAAGGTCCCACCAGCAGACAATCTGCTCAGACTGAAAAGAAGCAACATTCTCCCACTCAAATGAGGCTGACTTGTCCTACAAACTCCAGATACTGTCTTGGCAGAAGTGATGCTGCTCTGTGTAGTTTAAACATTTACAGCACTGCTGGGATTTTTGTAGAAACTGCTGTCTGAGGTTGCATCAAGGCTCCATCCCACTCAGGGCTTTGTGCCCATCCTTGACCCATAGAGGGTGTCCAGAAGATTGTTCAGGACTGTGGATCTGACCTCCAACAGCACCTCCCACCTCTCCACCACCTGATGTGCTCTTGCTGCTTCTGGGGAGCTGCTCGCAGGTGGGCATGAAGACGGCTCAGTTGTAATTATGGGTCTCTCCCTACCCTGTGGCCATCACTGCCTGTAGAGTTGAATGGTGTCTTCTCAGGTCCCCCAGGTCAGCCAGGCACCTTGGCACAGTGCAGACCAAGAAGAAGCTGCCAGGGTGTCTGTGGCTCTAAACCCCATGGAAGGGATGGTGGGTCTAAATCCCGTGGAAGAGACTGGAACTGTTTCTGCTGCCTCACTGCAGAAATGAGCAAATTAAGGTAGAAACCAGTAGTGAACCAGGATTTAGGATCAAAATACAGTGCAAACAGCCGTTTCAAGACTAAAGAGTGGGCAAAAGCACAGCTCAGACCTACAGAGTCCTTTCTGAAAGGGTAACCTGGAACAGAGATGCTCCATGTGCATTGAGGCCATTTCTTCCTTTTAAGAGCTGGGAAGAAGCTCAGTGCAGAGTGATAAATGTTCTTGGAGAGCCTCTGCCAAATCTCATTGCCCTTCCACAGTGGGATTAAGCCACTAGATTGACAGCAGCAAATCTCAAAGTGTCCACCGCGCCTGGCCCACAAGGTCTTCCATCCTTGGCTGGTTCTGCTCTTACGTGGGGAAAGTTTCACTAGCACAGGGAAACAAAAGGTGAAGACCTCTTTCTAGTTATCATTGGGGCAGGAAAAAAAGGAGTGCACACCAGCCAGCTTGCCATCACAGTATCCCCTACAGCACTTACCTGCTCACAACACAGATATAATTAGGTCACCTGGTGGGAGCAGGAGGGCCGGAGCAGGTCCCCAAGCGGATGGGGACACGACTGACCTGTGCTCCCTGTGGTGCTGCATGGAGGGATGGCTGGAGAAGGACATGGGGGCGGGGGGAGGAAGGAAGAGTTCTGGTTGAAGAACTTGTAAGAAACTAGGGCACACCTTAATACACTTTCCAAGGAGTTTTGTGGAGGAGTTTGACTTTGAACTTCCTTTTTAAAAATAAGACATGGCCTACATAGGACTGAGTAAAAAATTATACAAGCATCCCATGGTAACGTATAGAGCAGCAGGAAACTCCAGAATAGCACCAGTGAGGGATTTGTGCCCTCAGCAGAGAGCCAGCAGAGACCATCTGCAGCTCCCTTGGAAAGTCATTGTTGGGTCACTGTGAGAGACTTTTGTCACCTTGTCAAGGCANTCACAACACAGATATAATTAGGTCACCTGGTGGGAGCAGGAGGGCCGGAGCAGGTCCCCAAGCGGATGGGGACACGACTGACCTGTGCTCCCTGTGGTGCTGCATGGAGGGATGGCTGGAGAAGGACATGGGGGCGGGGGGAGGAAGGAAGAGTTCTGGTTGAAGAACTTGTAAGAAACTAGGGCACACCTTAATACACTTTCCAAGGAGTTTTGTGGAGGAGTTTGACTTTGAACTTCCTTTTTAAAAATAAGACATGGCCTACATAGGACTGAGTAAAAAATTATACAAGCATCCCATGGTAACGTATAGAGCAGCAGGAAACTCCAGAATAGCACCAGTGAGGGATTTGTGCCCTCAGCAGAGAGCCAGCAGAGACCATCTGCAGCTCCCTTGGAAAGTCATTGTTGGGTCACTGTGAGAGACTTTTGTCACCTTGTCAAGGCAGCTGGGATAACTGTACAAAGAACTGGGGTATGTGCTCGAGTTTAGAAATCTCCTGCTGAGCAGGTCTTTGGCCATACTGAGACACAGCTGAGGTCCAGAAGGAGAAGCACCTGCTGTTGGCTCCCTACTCCTGCAGTAGGACCAAGCAGTCTTTGCTCAAACCCTGTAGCACCAGAGATGTGGAGCACACCCAAGGTAGTGCGTTAAGTCCAACCACACCGGTGCAAAAGGATCTGGCTGAGCGTGGCTGGAAGGATGTCTCACCCCACCAGCCACGTGGGAGGTTGCGTGGAGGACCTGAACACAGGCTGATGACCATCTGGGCAGGATTGTGGAGAGAGTCCATCCAGTGCCTGCAGCTGGAGGCAGCAGGGTCAAGAGCTGCCCACAGGCAGAGCATCCTGGAAGAGCATCCTTGGCCCAGTAGGAGCCTGTCTGAACACCATCACCAAGCTGTGAGCTTGCCCTGTGCCCAGGCATCAAGGGAATGGGGCAGAAATTGTTGTGGGCTGGGAGTCTCTGGCCTCCCCTACATATTCACTGCCCTGGGAGGGGAGACTCCCACCACTGGACAACCCAGGCACCGACTGCAAGTTTCTCTCTACCCTTATAAGCACCTCTCTGCACTGCCCTGGGCAGGACTTGCTTCTGGGCATTTTTCCTACGTTTCCCAAAGCTGTGTGGGAGGCAGCCAAAGTACAGAGGTGACACAGGGTCTGTGAAAGCAAATGATATCCCTTCTTTGGGATGTTTAGGTAAAGAAAAAAAAAAAAAAAAAAAAAAAACAGCTCTCAGGTACATCTGCTCTTCCTCAAAACAAATTCTCCTGCTACTTCTGCCCCAAACACAAACACTGATTCATTCACCTCGTGGCACATGGAGACCACAGCTTGGCTCTCCTTGGGCTGTTGCCATTTAGGAAGGTAAATCTGTGCAGAGCAGGTGAGTTGGCCACTGCAGAACCTGTTTAGAGCTGTGTACTGCACTGTCGCAGTTACCCAAAGTTCACCAGGACCTTGGGGTTGTCCAAGCCAGTGGGTGACCAAAGGGTGCTGAAGAAATTTTGGAACCAGTGCTTTACCAAAAGTCAAAATATTCTATCTGCTGTATTTGTCATTCCCATGCCTTTTGTTATAGTATATATGAAAAAGTGGTTTATGTTTGTCTAGTAGGAATTATCACTGCTGTATTTGTCTCAGGGTCTCATGTCTTGGATAGCCTCCCTACCTCTCATTTGGAAAAGTCATGAACTCTTGCAGAAGTGACCTCGTTTGTATGAGCTTGGTCCTGGAGCCCAGTGATGAGGACAGGACAGGGTACCATACTTCTGGAACCACAGATTTCAGTAATATTCCTGTCAGTCTGGCACACCTACAACTTGGTCAGCATCTCTGGATTTCAGCCAGCTGGGCCAAGAGCCAGACAGGCTCCAAGTCCCTTGCAGGTGGCGGAATATGGCGTGCAGGAGGCTAAATACAGATGTCTCGGCTTGAAAAGTCCAAGGAGGGGTTTTCACTCACTGTTTCTTCCCAGTGAAGGGAAGGGAGGATGAGCATGAGGATGAAGAGGAAGCCACAGATGCACAAACACCTCCACAGACGAGCTCACAGCATTTCAGCTACTCTTTCAGACTTGGTCTGGAGCAGTGCTCAGATCTGGATGAATCTTGGTCGGCTGCTGAGGGCAGAGGTGTGTGATCTGCACTGTGAATTGGGAAGCTTAGACAAGGTGGATGTGAGAGATACCAGACCTCACTGATGATCCTTGCCCAGTGACACCCAGGAAGGGACACGGTTTCCCAGACATAAGCTTCTGTTGGTATTTGGAGATGCCCTGGACTATCCCAAAGAGAATCTTGTGTGCCTGTGCTGGATCTTCCATCCCTGTACAGATGCCTCAGGCACTTTGGAGCTCAAGTCACCTACATTTAGGCAACAGAATGCCCCATTGCTGCTCAGTGCCCCTTATCTGCCAGCTCAGAAACCAGCAGCTCCTATCTCAGGTCTGCAGCAAGTCACTTGGACGGCCACATGCCAGTCCCTGGCTCTTGGCCACATCACAGGGAGAGAGGCTAAAATTTTGGCTGTGCTGCAAGCCGTGGCAGCATTCCCACCCTTTTTCATGGGGCCACGATTCCCCCCGGCTCATAAATTTTGTTCCCGGCTCTTTAGCCACAGCCACCTTTGCCCACCCAGAGCGAGCTGCCCCGGGGGGCTCCCCCATGGCCCTCTGCTCCCCACAGAGGTGCTGGGCACCATTCCCAAACCACTGTCCTCCTGGGAGACCTGGGGCATGTCCAAAAGGCACCGCAGTCCTGGCGATGCAGTGTCCAACCCTCAGCCCCGTGAGAACCAGCAGAGACCAACCCCCAAAATCTCCCGCAGCCCCTCGGACCCTCGCCCCCCCTGCAAAGGGAACCAAAGGTGCCATTTTTAACCCATTTGCTGCATTTCTGATGCTCTCAGATTTGAGAAGACCACGTCCTAAGGACGGGCGAAGAGCATACTCTGGGAGAGCAACTCCGTTGCACAGGACCCCCTCCTGCCTTGTGGCTCTTATAAAATCCACCTGGAAAAATAATCCTGGAGGCTGTGCTGGCAAATGACTAGCTCTTCCTGGTGCAGCAGTTTTGCCCCTTCACTTTCCACGTGTGTGTTTTGGAAACCAAACAGAGAGAGACCCTTGGGGTGGCCAAAGAAAACACAGCTCTTTCTGGGCAAGTGCTCTGCTTATAATATATAAATAAATATATAAACTGATGTATGGACAAATTATCAAGAAGCATAAATACAAACCCTGCCACGGGCCAGACATTTCCAGTCTGCAGAGCCAACGAGGGGCTCTTTTGGCGCTGTCAGATGTTATTGCTTCTGCCAGGTTGATTTACAGCAGCTCTTTGTGCAGCGTGGCCCCTACGCCGGGATTTGGGGCTGGCTCTGGTGGGGAGAGACACGCACACGGGGGTGGTTACAATCCTTCTTCCACTAGATACAAACCCAACAGAGGAAATCCCAAATCTCCCCTACAAAAAAAAAAATAAAATAATAAAAGAAAAATTTTAAATCACGATCTTGGTGTGATTTCTTTGCTTAACAGCTGTTTATAGAGACTTTCTGAAGCCGTGGGGAGGAGCAGCAACTGTCTGGAAAACAGATCACCATCAGAGCTACCTTCTGTCTCCCTGATTGAGGGACGGGGGATATTTTGGGAGCGTTTAGCCTGGAAAGGCAGGAAGGGAGGAGTCAGGATGGAAACAAAGGGCTAGATTCTCCTCTGACATAAAGCAGCATTGGAGGCAATGGAGCAGAGTCCCCTCCTGCCAGCTCCTCTGCCCCCCAAATCCATGAGAAGGGTTGCCCTGGAAGAACAGTGCTCTGCTGAGGGGCACCTCCATCCAGCCTGAAGATGTGGGTCTGGATGAGGACCTGGGGCTGTGCATCGGTCCGTGTGCAGGAAGGACGTCTGTGGAACGAGACTCACCGTGACCTTCCTGAGCTGGAATGCGGGAGATTTACTGAGCAAACCGTTTTCCAGCCACGCGTGAAAGCCCCAGAGCAGCTTCTACACATTTCTAGGGAAAACAACAGACAGGCACACTGGGGAGAGCACAGCAGGCGCTTCAGGGGTCCTCAGAGCCAGCGGGAGAAAAAACTCTCAGAACAGCTTTTTTTTCCCAGAAAACTCTTTTTTTTTTTACTCTGACATTGCCATGGAAAGGGTCTGCTTTAAAAAAAACCAAACAAACAAACACCCCCAAACTGAAAATATTCTTCATTGAAAATAAGATTATCTCAAGAGCAAAACCTGCCACAGCACGGCAGGGACATGGAGTGTGTCCCCCCCATCTCGCTGTCTTCTCCAGGCCAGTATCTCCTGCTCCATGTGTGCCCCCATAGGCTCTGAGCAGAACAGCACTTCTAAATCAAAACGTAGGTGGTTTGGGTACAGAAGAAAAATAAAAAATCAACTTCCAAATGTTTTGTCAAAAACTTCTGTTTCTTATACTGAGTCAAAAGCCCGGATTAGCTCAGAAAACTAGAAACATCCAGTGGATGCATTTCAAATACTGAGTGCCCAGCAGACTTCTGAGCTAGAGGACAAACCACACCTGACCAGAAGAACCACAACCAAAATGTCACAGCATTAAACCTTTCACCCAGCGTAAGCTTCAGGCAGAGCAGGGGGGTCTGTCCACTCTTCATCCAGGGCATGGTCAAAGGCTGCATTAAATACTGGTTGGGCATCTGTAACCAAGTGATTGTCTTGGATATATCACGATTGAGAGTGTGACTGATTACAGTGGGAATTTCCAATCTACAAATTAAGATCTTGAAAGTGATGCTGCATTTTCCATGGATTAAAGGATTGCACAAGGGTGAGCACAGACAGTGGCAGCAGCAAAAGGCATTTCGCAGTATGAGCAAAGGAAATTTCTCAAATGCTCGTGGTACACTGTCAAGTGTAAAAGAGGATCATAAAAACAATTCTAGTGTGATTTCTAAGAAGAAAAGCTCTTCAAACTTCCTTTTGTTGCTAAGAAATAACAAAACATAAAAATAAACAAATGACCACTGCAGAAGACGCAGATGTGTACCATAGTGCTGCTCATAACCGTTCATGGAGATGCTCAACTGTGACAGCAAATTAAATACAGTTGTTTTCCATGGCTAAAAGGATACTCTGTGGTAGGACAAAAGCTTCATGTATTACCAATAATATATTAACTACTCTTTGGAGAAAATATTTCAAGACTTGGCTAAAATATTCATACTTTTCTTTGTGGTTACTGAAGTCTCAAACCATAAAGTTTTCAAAGCATTTTACATAGGCCATTACAACTTAGCTAAAAGGGGAATAATCTATTGTCTAATTATTTTCAAGGATGAAGCAACACTAGGAGTATTTAAAAATGTGAAGAATACTTCTGTCATATGGTTTGAATTCTGACAGTGATTCATCATTTGCCACCAAAATTTCAATTTTCAAAGTCACCATTTAATCCAGAAATTAAACAAGGGAAAAAAAGGGCTGAATATTTACTTCTAAGTGCTCAACTGACATATGTAAAGCAGCAAAATATGGTGTAAATTCATTGTGTGATCTTGAATGTTGAGTAACAGAAGTTTATGAATTCCTTCCCCCAACAAAGAGTGTAAGAATTGCAGAGGATTTGGGATCTTTTTTGTATTAAATACAATGAAACATTGAAGCAGCCCATCGTAAAATGGCCCGCACTTCATAAGAAAGTTATCCCAGTGTGTTCAGCCCGAATAGCGCAGCTGAAATCTTTATATTCCTTAATACAATACAGATGGCAAGAAAGATGGAAAGTGCTTGGTATGCAGTGCTGAAGGTTTTAAATGATAATTTTAAAATGCATAATAATACTTTTAAAATGAGACTACATCGATCTTTCCATGACAAAATTTATTACATACGTTCAGTGAAGTGTAAATTACAGCCAAGGACTGACAACAAATTCCTTGGCCATAAATGCTGGCCTTTTCTAAAATAAAAGCACCAACATTGCAGAGCAGAGTAAGTAGAAAAGGATTTTGCTTGGCTGTGTGCATTATCTTTCAAACACCTGACTTCACAGTGATTTCAGCAAATTAAATTTACTTAACCTGATTCAGTCATTTTCCCTGAAATACATGCTGACTTTTCTGGAAATCACAAACATCAGAAGAGTGCTGGAATTTTAAAGCAGGCTTGCTGGGGACTTCTGTGTGTACCAAGAGTGAATACACACATGTTTTAGGAGTCTTGAATTATGGAAGGGTCTAGTTATGAAACTGCGTATCCCAGTTCTCTCCGTTCCTCAAGCCCTCAGGGATCTCCTGTAGCCATTGTGGACATCTCTGTGTGTGCCATATGTAAGCAGATCTGGACAGACCGCAACAACCTGCTAAATACTGATCCTGCTGGAGGACAAGTCTCGAATTAACAACATTTTTCCATATAGTGTCTTTTATGGATTGATAAGAAAAATAAAACAAAGAAGAGATGAATGGGAGCCTCATTGTCCTTCTGTCCCACTTTTTAAATAAGGTGCTAATGGTCAGGAGAGCTCTTAAGATGCGTGCTGTCACCAGTGAACCCTTCCAGTCAGCTCCTCCCCAGCGTGCCCATTCCAGTTGTTCATTAAACAAACTCGTCACTTCCAAGCTGCCTTTTTGACCCCAGACCAGTAACCCAAGGCGGCTGAGGGGGACCCTGGTGCCGTGTCCCTGAGCAGCTGCCACCAGCAGACAGCCGTGGCTGTTGGGTGCATGAGCTGGAGAGCCCCTTGGCTGCACCGTGGAAAATAAACCAGAATTTGAGATGACTGATGCGCTCCACTCCAAATTTTCACTCAATTGTCCCCTTTGTGCTGCTGGGGTGACAGCTGTGGCGCTGCCGGTGCCAGATCCAGATGTGAGCTGCCCTCGGGTTCTGCGTCGTACCCCAGTGTGGGGTCAGTGGGGGCTGCCAAGGAAAGAGCCCCACGTGAGACATCACGGCTTGAGGGAGGTGTCCCACTGCCTGGCTCTCGATTCAGGGCTGATGGGCAGGGGTCAGAGACAAAGGCTGCCAGGGAAGCTGGCGTGCAGGGCTCTCGCCTCCCGTTTTCTGGGTAATTTAATAACAGCCGGGGCTGGAAGGGAGCCAGGCAGCACCGTGAAGCGAGACAGTCTCCGTTTGGCTTATTAATGCCTTTCGTGATCCCAGTGAGTTCTTCCTGAGAGAAAAAAAAAAAAAAAAACAAAAAAAAACCAAAACACCACCTCCTTTCCCATGGGCCAGCATGGGGCAAACGGATTGGGCTCAGCCTGGGGTCCTTGGCCATGTGCCTGCGAGCACCAGCTGGCCCCGAGCTCACCAGCAGGATGTGCAGCTCTAGCCCCTCTCCCACCTGCCTTTGGGGAGGGGTAATCAAGAACTGCCTAAATAAAGCAAATGCTAATGGGTTAAAAGGGCTTAAATGGGATGTTTTGCTTTGCTTTCTATTTTGGTGGTGTTTTCTTGGAGCAAATGAGGATGCAGCCTGCTCCAGTGTACTCAGACCTCACCTCATTACAAGAATCCTGGAGAAAAAAATAATAACTCCAACAACTATGAGGGAGGATGTGTGGAATCAGCTAAAAACCACAGTGAAATAAGCTTTATTTTAGTCATTTGCTCAAATTCCTTGAAGTTAAGTAGACACCAGGTATCCTGTACTCAAAGATGCAATGTTGAGCCATACACTGATGTTCATGACATCAATCCATGGACATTAGCTGTCTGGGGATCTCTGGTATGCCTTGACTGGCAGATACAACCTTTGTACAAGAGACAATATTTGGTGGTTGTATTCTCTAGCTATTTCTGGATGTGAATGCAGTAATTCTCAACCCAGATATGACGGTTTCCAGCATAAACAAATCCAGGCCAGCTTTGGACCATAGATCTAGTGTCTGGAAATACCATCATGGAGGATGTTTATTTGACTGTTTCCAAATTTTTTTTATTCTTTAATCTGTTTGCAGTCTAACTCAAGACTTTT
This sequence comes from Tringa tobata, assembly GCA_033628505.1. NCBI lineage: Eukaryota > Metazoa > Chordata > Aves > Charadriiformes > Scolopacidae > Tringa > Tringa tobata. The sequence goes on along the minus strand of JAHREE010150825.1, from coordinate 36,400 downwards.
ATTATACTTTTCCCAACCTAAATGTCTTTCCCCTATCATTTCAGCATCTCTTGCTTCAGAAGTTGAGGAACAGCCAACCTACTTCACTGTAACTAGTTTCCATTTAGGACATGACATTCTTCCAAGTTGTCATAAAGCCTAAGTATGTATTCTATATACAGCAACCAACATTGAGAGCATGTGTTATCTTTGGCGTGGGTTGTTCATGCGTTGTAGCCACTGCAACAACAATCCCCATCCATCCTCTGCTGGAAACATTTTCTTAAACGTATTTACACATCAGCATCAGACTTCAGAGTCTGGTTGACCTTTCATCTCTTAGGTGACGTTTCTCAGAGCATCTCGGACAGTCGGATTCTGTGGACTTGATTTCACACTGTACTGGCAGCCTCCCAGTGCTGACGTGGGACTGCTGGGAGTGACGGCATGCTGCCTTTTGACAGCATAGATTCCCTTGAGGACACGCAGGGACAGACTCATCAGTCTGACTGTAAACATCTCCCATGCAGATGTCTCCATCTGAGCTACACATCCAGGCTCCTTTTAAAGACAGTGGGGAGGAAAACAGCACTATACAGTAAATTCAAGGTATAAGATTAAATATAAGTGATTGCAGGAGAAATCCCCCTTCAGCTGGAGGCTGTCTGTGGACATTGGGTGGGATGATGCCCCCTGTGTTGGGTGTGATGGCTCCTAAAAATCCGCAAGTGCTTACAGCCATTGACAAGTCTGAAGGTGCTCTTGCTCCTGGACTGGATGTTGCCGGATCTGGTTAAGTCCAGTATAGGGAAGGGAATTTAATATTGAGGGAAAATAAGAGTACACTTTCTAGATAGACTAAATTTATTTCAGGCTGGTTAGGACCTGCAGAATTATGTGGGACCTGGACTCCCTGCTTGGGGGATCACCATGGCTGCTTCCCTGTGCAGACCCATCATCATCCCCCAGACACACAAAGAAACTCATTGCAGGGCTCATGTACCAGGAAATGAATAAACCATCTGCAAGATGGCTCATGGCACACAAACGCTAGAGGAGTGGCTGTTCCCTTCCGTCCCCTTGTTACGAGTGACTTCTCATTTAAAAGTTGCTGGGGTGAAATCTTCCAGGCAAGAACACTTCAGACAAACACACAGGCTCCTGGAAGGCAGCTACGGTGGAGGTGAATCACAGCTGCCACTTCGTAACACGCAGCCCTCAAGGCCAAGGCAGACCACGAAGAGTGCCATCAGCCACCAAGACAAGTCCTCAGAAGATGCCCTTTGGCTCCCGTGGCTTTGCAAGGCTCCACTCATCACTCTGGGAAAAACCCTTGTACTAGAGACGCCTGAGCCAAAAAGACACTGGCAGGCAGAGCTGGGAGCCACCTATGAAATACATAAGTGTTTTTTCCACCACCCCTTCTCCCAAAAAAAACCAGCTTTCCAAAGGTATCCTACAAACCTCTGTGCTTGCTCAGATCTGCTTCAGCTGAGGAATAAACCTTTAGGGAGTGAAACAGCAGAAAAGGGGACGTGTTAATTCAGCGCGTGCCCTCCCGAGCCCAGCATTACAGCAGCGGATATGTGTATTTTTGTCCCGCTTCCTCTGAGATATTTTTAGCCACTCAAGTGACTTGTGGCAGTTCCCTGAGGCCAGAGTGATTCATACGGTTTGGGAGAAGGGCTGCGGAGACGGTGCTGGAGTGCTCTCTGGGCAGGGAGAGTCATCCCAATAAAATCAAGAGCTGGTTTCAAAGGCGTAAGGACTTTGAAAAATGGAGCAGTGTTTCCAGAATGAGGTTTTTGGCTCCGGCTAAATGGGAACTGTTGGATTTTCTGATTATTATATCATGGGGGGGAGGGATCTAGTCTTTCTGATGTTGGTGAAAACGAGTGATTAATATCCCAGGCTGGGTACAGGCAGCGTGCAGTGCAAGGCTGCACCACGGAAACTCCCTCTCTCTTCGGTCATCAGCATCTTTTAACTCTGGCCTCAGCACAATTTGACGTTTTTGTCCTGCCTTCTTTCCCTGCAACCCCTTCTCCATCAGTACATATCAGTCCCCCTCCTCCATATCCCTGACTCATGTGTCTCTGACATGCTAGTTCCTTTGAAAGACTTCCAGAAGCTTTTTCAAGCTCTCCTTTGCAGACAAGTGGACTTTTCTAGCATTTGTGAAGTTCAGCAAACAAAGGGAGGTGGGAAGCAGCACAGCTCTCCTGATCCTCCAAATCTGGTTTCCCTTCCCACAGGCACCCCCTAAGATCCTGTTCAAGAACTGTTTCCCCTTAGACTGATGAAAACCAGAGCAAGAAACCTCACATTAAACCATGGGGAAATGAAATGAGACGAGGTTGATTCAGAAGAAAGGTCCTTCCTCTAGTCCTTCTCATTTCTTTACTCAGGAAAGGGACCCACATAGCTCACACCTATGAAGTGAGCTGAGTGTGGGTTTGGAAGAGTATTTTGGTTTTTTTCTGATACCTGGAGGAAAGTCAGGAGGTAAGGTTGCCTGCCCAGCATGTCTTGGTAAGGGCAGTAGTTGGCAAGCCTGTCCAGCAACTCATTTCCAGAGAGCAACCCGTGGGACAAAGAAGAATGAAAATGATCAGAGAGGGCAGAAGCAGCACAAGGAGCGACCAGAGCAACCTCCTGCTCTCACCAGTACTCGCAGAGCAGAGTCAGGGCTGCTGCTGCCAACTGCTCTGAGAGGTAAAAGCACCACGGGAAGAGGGAAGGAATTAACAGCCCCCTGGTATGAAGGGTCTACAGAAAGTAGAAAAGATCTTGAGGCAGAGAGATCAAGGGAAGATGGCCCTTGGTCCATGTTCTCTCCCTGGCATGAGGCTCTGAGAGTCACGTCTTTGGGATGCTCCTTGTGGCTGAAGCAGAAACCAGGCTTCCAGCCTCAGTTCTCAATTTCCCTGGTCATGTGGACTCTACTGGAGTCCAAACATCCCTCAGCAGCAGTGTTTTGTGGCCAGATAATGCCTGGCTGCTCTTGTATGTATGTTGTTAGAGATTGCAAGTGACCTGACTATACAGGGCCGTTCTTGATCAATGGATCCTTCACGAGGTATTTTTGCAGTGGACAGGAGCCAGTGAGATCATGTGCTTATAAGTCAATTACCATCTTTTGCCGTCACAGGCTTGGACACGACAGTCAGGCTCCAGAAGTTATTTACAGCAAACCAGCCAAGCCCTTTGGCAAAGCAGCTGGTGGACGCCACCGCCAAAGACAAGTGCTGAGTCCAGGATCTTTCTCCCCATGACCAGAACTGCTACAAAAACAGCTTCTTCAAGCCCTGTCTTGCCTGGGACTCAAACTTAATCTACCCTTGCAGAGTAAAGAGGCAGGGCTACAATGCTTGGTCCACACTTGCTTGGTCTGCTCCGTGGTGAAAATAGTAGCAATGGCTCTGCTGACAGCCCACACTGCTGAATTGCCACATCTTGGCCCCAGACTGGTGGGATGGATGGTGAAAGCATGGGGAGATTGTTGCCTTCTGCTCCTGGATGGCAACCGTGTTTATCAGGTACCAAGCTTGAAGGAGTGTTTTATTTCAACAGGAACAGAAATAAAACACTCCTTCAAGCTTGGTACCTGATAAACACGGTTGCCATCCAGGAGCAAAAGGCAATGGCTTTGTATCTTCACTCCAAAGGTCATTCCTCCACAAATCATGTCCACTTGGAAAAACTTCATTTTTCAGGTAGAAAAGCAACAGAGAGCGAAAGATGACTGCAATATTGATTAAACCCTGAAGACATGCCAAGCTCTGCAGAGGAGGTACGTGGCGTTTGGCCAAGTGCTAAATAGATGCACAAAGCCTTTGAAATGCAGCTGAGCCAGTCTGGGCTAGCAAAGGCAGCAGCAGGACTGGCGAGGAAACCATCTCCCTGCCTGAGACCTCCCCAAGGTTCAGGTGAAGCTAAAATGGGACCACGTGGGAAAATAACTTCTGGATAAAACCTCACCACAGAGCAGTCAAGTTGTTCTGGGAGAAAGTTTCCCACTGGAGACTGTGGTCACACCGGAACCAAAATGTTTCTTAAGAGCAGGCCAAAATGAAGTGACTGATTTCTAATTTCTCATTGTGGCAGCGCAGTTTCAGTTTGAGTTTATAGGCTATGCATTTCAGTGTTTTAAATTAATGGTTTAATAACAAAGTCCTAATTCAACAGTATATTAAATTTGATGCTCTGGGTATGTGCTAAATAGACTTCTGATTGCATTTATGTTTATTTTCTGACATTAACAGGAAGAAACAACTCAGTGTTGCTGAGCGTAAATCTGTTATCGTATCTGTTCTGGGGTTAATGCCAACATTTTGGGTTTTCCTTTGGATTTAGAACTTCACTTAGTCACAGAATAGAATAACCCAGTTGGAAGGGACCTACAACCATCATCTGGTCCAACTGCCTGACCACCTCAGGGCTGACCAAAAGTTAAAGCACATTATTAAAGGCATTGTCCAAAAGCCTTTTAAACACTGACAGGCTTGGGGCATCGACCACCTCTCCAGGGAGCCTTTTCCAGCATTTCACCACCCTCTCGGTAAAGAAATACTTCCTCATGTCAAGTCTGGACCTCCTGCAGCTTTTCTCCAAACTAGACAAACTCAGTGTCCTCAACTGCTGCTCACAGGACATGCCTGCCAGCCCCATCACCAGTTTGTTGCCTTCCTCTGGAGGCATCCAAGGACCTTCACATCCTTCTTAAATGGTGTGGCCCAGCACTGCACACAGTACCTGAGGTGAGAACACACCACCACTGGATCCAGTGAGGTAATCACCTCTTTTGAGCTAAAATCATTATGGCTTAAACCATATCTTGGCCTGAAAAACATGGACACTTGGGACATGAGCTTCTACTCCCCAGCTTGGAGCAGAGCAGCTTTCCTGAACTGTGTGACTTGTGTAAGGCAACAAGAAATCCGAACCACAGACCAGTCTCCTGGAGTAAATTGCAAAGAGGATGAACAGTGAGAGTTATTTGGAGGAAAAGCAGAGATGTGCTGCCAGCAGTTGGAAGAAATGGACCACCACAAACGGACCCAGAAATGCCAGGCTTCCTACAGAGGGTTAAAGCACTCAGCACTCTGGGTGCTGAGGTGCAGCCTCAGGGCTGAATTTGCTGGGAAGAGCAGGGGGACCCTCCCCACACCTGGAAGCCAGGCCAAGGCTGATCTCAAGGGCTGTTCAAGGGCATCGTGTAGAGATTTGGAATGAACACTGTTTGGCACAGTCCACAATGCCAGCAATCACAGCTGTGGGGCCAGGGTGTAGCTAGACCTGGCAGGACTTAATTGAAAATAATAGTAGTAGTAATAAGAATAATAGTAATATCAAGCTTTATTTTTGGCTCCTGTTGTTTATCAACAGTTATAATTTCTGGTCAGCTTCATCTTCCTTCTTTTCCCAGCTGCCTCAGAGCAGCCCCTGGTCTGTTACTGCTGCTCTTCTACAATCTTCCATGGCGTTATAATGTAATTAGTAGTTTAGGCTTTTATTATTTCAGCTTTATCAGTAGCTGCTAGAGAAGTTCTGAAGCAGTCACCGGGGAAGAAGTAAGTGCCCATCCCAATGTAGAAACAGATTCAGGGCTGTATATGAGGGGAATCATGATTTGCAATGATATGAAGTTTTAGAAAAAGAAAGTACTGCTGTTGAAATATATAAACATTTAGAATCTGTGTATCAAACCAACCATGGAATTATACTTATTCATTTTCAAAAGAAATAGAAAAGATTCCCACATCAAAAGCAGTAATAAGTCAGAGTCATGGTAGGAAATGTGCTGTGGATCATTAGTTAGCATCATGAAAAGCAGTGTAATTATACAAAAATTACAAGTAGTTTCACTGAGAGAGATTGATTACTTACTTACATCAAGAGGAAATGATTTCATAATTCCTCTTCTGGATGTTTCCCAGATTTTTATGGCATTATGGTTTTCATTTAGTTTTAATTGGCAGAGCAGCAACAAGCGAACAGAGACATATGAAAGGGGCTTTCTCCACACCTTAAAAGTTATATGCTTGGAAACTCAGGGCTGAGCATGGTCCAGCGAGTCGCATGTGTGGAGCTGAGCAAACCTGGGTCCAAAATACACTGAGAAGGCAGCGGGTTTATATAAAAAGGAGGTGGGTTCATATAAAAAGCCTGGGGCTGCCGTACAAGCTAACAAACACCATGACAAATGGGTGAGAAGGGGCATCCCAGCTGCCACATGGCATGAGACACACAGTTTTTATCTGCAAACCCTTTACCAGACTTCTATCCCAGCCCAGGGACTCGGTGAAACCCCTTCCTTTGAACTCAGCCCTCACAGTAGCTGGCTCTGTAACCCTGCTGCGACGCTGCTGGGGGGCTTATCTGCCATATTGCATCCAGAAAGAGGAATGAAAAGGCACTGGTTGTCATTACGATGCTCACAATTGGTGCCTTATGATATACGGCATTCATGCTCTTTTCTGGGGATATTAGTGTTAATGTTTTACAGATATTAAAGTATCTGGGGAATCCTTGGCATTCCTGCCTTTACTTGCATTATGCCTCCATTTTTAAGTGGAGAAGATGGCACCAGTGAGAGGATAAGTTGTTGCATGGCAGTCTCAGCTTGATCCCTCATCAGAGCTGGTGGTTTTTGGCTTGTGATGGCAGAGGAAGATTTGCCCTCATGACGCATGGGATCCGGGAAGAAAACATGAATGGGCAGTAGCATATCACCACTGAAATTGTCTCCTTGCTCAAAAGGAGACAGATGGCATCGAAAGGTAGACGGATGGGTGCAAAGATGGGTTGGTGCCCTTGAAAGGTGTCAGATTAGTGCAAAGTGTTAGAAAGTTTGCAGTTTAACTCTTTTGCTACATCAGTGCCCAAGTGGCACAAAATGCTTAAAACCAGGACCCTGCCAAGGCCTGGCTGCTTTTATACTGTGTGTGCCCCATGCTCCTGGGACTCCTCTCCAGGCTTGCTGCTTCCAGTCCTGATGGGACAACACTTTAGGAAACAGGGCGGTGGGAATTTGGCTGGCTGTTTGAGTGCTGCACTGAGGCATCCCCAGGCTCTCCAGAGCTGAGAAGGTCACCTGGCGTCACACACCTCTCCATTGCATAAGGTGCTCAGCTGGAAGCAGCAACAGGGGAGTGAAAGGCCCGGGATGTGCCAGAGATGCTGCCTCTCTCTATCCACCCCCTCTCTGGCACCCCTAGTCCCACAGGGTGCACCCCAATAGTCACTAATGGCTCAGCTCTGGGGTCACCCAGTGCCCCACAGCTGCCAAGACCTCAACGTCTCTTCTGGAAAGTGCTGGATTTTCTATCTTCTCATTCCTCCACCTCTGGGCAGCCCCTGGAAATGTTCCCAGTGGCTCATCAGGGTGACAAAGGCAATGACAGGATCTGAGCACTGTGGCCATCACTCATGGGGATGGTGGTGGCAGTCACAGCCCAACCAGCCTTGGCTCTGGCACCCACCAGCTCACACCTGAGCTAAAATGCTTCCAAAAGGCTTTCAGGGCAGGAATCCAAGGCCCTGAGCAAAACCAAAACCCCCTGCTGCCCTGCCCCTGCTCTGCAGCTCAAGGAACTCTCCCATCCCATCACCCTTCCTGCACAGCACCGGCGTTTGGGCTCCCAAAACATAGAATCATAGAATCATCTGGGTTGGAAGGGACCTTCAAGATCATCTAGTCCAACCATCAGCCTAACTCTGACCAAGAAACATCATTAAACCATGTCCCCCAGCACAGAAGCTGGGAACAGTTTGTGCCCCCCAACAATAGACAGCATTGGCTGCAGGAGAGGCCCAGTCCCTTGATTTTAGGGATTGCTGTGCCCGGAGGAATGGAATGACTCACAGTCTGGCAGCCAGCTGGGAAGTTACCATTAACATAAACCAGCAAATATCTATTCTCAGGAGTCAAGTAGGAGCAACACATTCACAAACAGTATAAAGAGATACAGAAACGAAAGGAAACCAGACTTGGCTCTACCAAGATGAGCCAAAGGCTTCTCTCCTTCTCCACTCTCCACTGGCCATGCAATGCCTGAGCACGTGGCCAAGTCTCCTGCGCAGGCTCTCGGCTCTCAAGCTCAGTCACTGAGGAGGAACCAGGACTAACATTGCTCCCTTGCCTTTATGTGAGTTCTCTTTTCTGAGATGAGTCTGAATGAAGACCCAGGAACCATCTACACACTTCTCCAAGGGCTACCTTGTTTCCTCAATTAATTAGATGCTTATAACACTGCTCCTACCTCCACACATCTGGCTATTGACTGCCCTCGTGCTTCACTAAACATATCAACAAGCTGGTTGGAAATGTCCCTCTCCACCTGAGTGACCACACTCATATTCCACCTCACACCTTTCCCAACTTTGCCCACCACCTTTCATAGAAAGCCCATAATTCAGCAACCACGCTTCATGCACTCTTCCAAATGAGACTAATCCAGATGGCTCCTGTGATGCTGCCCTGAGAGCAGCCGTGACAGCAATCTCCCACCCGCTGCAGACAGTGGGGTGGGAGCCTCTGACCCTCAGCCTGACCTAGGAGGGGATGTTGTGACACCAGCTGACGTGTCACTCTGCAGAGAAATGACGCTTTGGTCCCCATCCGGCCATCGAGTGCTGCGGGGCTCCCAGAGACATCTGCTTCCCTGGTCATGGCCAGGAGACACATTAACCCTCTGGGAGTCTGTGGGACCAGAAATGTCGCGTTAAAGTCTGTAATCTCCTTTCCAGTCCAAACACAGCATCCATCACTGGCCCCCTCTGCGGTAAATTCCTCAGGCTGTGCACATGCTGAGCGAAGAAATATTTCTTCTCCTTTGCTTTAGGTTTATTGCCCATTCATTCTGGGAGAGCCCTTCCCGTCCTGTCTGAGGCAGGATGAACTGGAGGGACTAAGCCACCTTGATGATACCCTACAAACTGTGACCTTCCTTGATTAAAACCTCTCCAGCTTTCCCTGTTGTCAAGCCACAGTTTCTCTGCGCAAAGAATGTCCACCACAGTCCAACCACCCCCCGTGGGAGTCAAGTGTCTGAACATGGGCACCCGGTGCTGTTTTAGACACATTCGGGTAGCTAAAGCTACCCAGCCCAGGGCTCCTGCAGATGGAAGTCAGGTAGGACAATCCAGGTCATCTCTGAAGGCAGCAGATGCCAATGTTTATGTGCACGAATCCCGTGCTAAACCCCAGCAGCCATAAACTAAGCCCTGGCCTGGATACAGCTCCCCAGATGACCGTATCCAAGGGCAGTACCTAAAGTGACCAGGTCAGATGTAGGATGGTCATCTGGAGCTGTAGCACCAAGGTCCCTGTAACAGGCCTGTCCCAGCTGCTGCAAGGGAGGAGTTAGTGAAGCCTCACTGTGCAAGAGCCCAGTCTGTGCAACCACTGGTCCCTCCTGGCCCAAAAATCCTCAGGTCTGAAAGCTGCAGGAGGAACAAAGATGGGTCATTTGGATCCCAGGCAGGACCCTGTCCTGTCAGGGTGTTCACCTCACACACGGGGAGTGATGCCCGAGCCATTAGCCCTAACTGCAGGGTGTTTTATCTCCTGTAGCTGTATCATCTCCCTCGGTCTCACCCTGGACATGGATGTACAGAACATTTTCCTTTCGGCAGAGGTGGCCTCCTGCCAGGGTCTCAGAGGAAGGAACGTGTTACTCTGCTCCCCCAAGGACAGAGCAGTGCTATTTTTCCTATCCTGGTCTGATTTCCCACCTGGTATTTTGCATTACACTGCACAGCTTCCTCCTCAGCTGGGGCTGAAGGTCAGCCAGCACGGTGGGAGCTGAGAGAAGGAACAGAAACATCCACAGTCTGGTACAAGGGCACGTTCAAGCACAAATATCCCCAGCTGAAGGCAAAATGCAGGAAATATAGGTTGTCTTTATCTTCGCAGCCATAGGTCACCTTACAAAAGCCAGGAGGTAGCTCTGGACAGCCTGGCCATCAGGTCTGACCCAGGAACCTCTAGACAGGGGCTCAGCCAGTCAGAATCAGAGCCCCAGAGTGGGGAACAAGTCAGACTTCCCCAGCTCCCACCTGGCACTGTGAGAGGCTTCAGATCAGGGGACACTGAATCCAGGACCAGGAGAAAAAACTGTCCTGGAGAAGCACAGGAGCCACCATACCACCTCTGATGGGAAACATCTGGTCTTCCAGGGATGAGTGGACACAAGACCTGTGCCGTGGGGCTGCAGTCTTACAGCCCCTTGAGCTCAGCCCCTCACACCACCAGCCACGTTTCTGAAAGCCATTGCCCCATTCTTTACTCTTTCGGGGAGAAAAACAGGAAAAAAATCCCTTCCCTCTGGAACTAACCTAGCAGCTTGGAGTCCATCGGGGTTATTTTTGTGGATTGTACTGGGAGGCTTGGATTTGGGTTGAGCTGGAACTTGAACAACAGCACGACGGTGTTGGGACCTGCTGAGCCAGTACAGCACAATGACAGGATCTCTTTGTCTGCTGGAGCATTGCTCGAATCAAAGGATGTTTACCCAGCTTGCGGGGGATCACTTGATTGGAAATTACATCCCCAGAGCTCCAGTCATGCTTGTCTGCCTGCCAGTTCTCCCCACCTCCTCCAGAGCCCCGACCACAACTAAGACTCCCAGAATAGCACAGGACTGAGCAGATGCAAACAGATAACAATCCGGGCCCTACTTGAATCCTCTGTTGCTCTCTCCTGTTCCTCCAGCCACTGCGGCAGACCCCAGCTTTCACTGGAGATGTCACACAGATGTCACGTGGGAGGATGCCACTGCTGGAAGAGCTGTCACTGACCCAAACAGCAGGAACAGCTTCACCAGCACGTGGAAAATGCCTGAAGAAGTCGGATGACACAGATAAGGACTCCTGCGAGGTGGTCCTGCACTGTCACGGGTCCTGACTGTGAGCCTGGAGTCTACCTGTTCCTCCAGCAAAGATGCCAAGCCTGTGTCAAGTCAGACAACTTGACCATCAGTCCATGCAGCCCAAAGACCCCACTGTCCCATTTATGGCATGTAAATACAAGAAAAAACTGTTTTTATCATCTTGTCTGGCTGCCTTTCTTATTCCAAGGTGCATCCTTTCCCAAGGAACACAGTCGTCTCTGGACACTGCTGCTGAGCTGAGATCTCAAGGAAGGGGCTGGTTGCTGCAGTGCATCGTTGCTGCTGCAGAAGAGTGTACATCCTTCCCACTGCAATGATCAGTCAGAGCAATCAAAATGAGCTGGAAAACTCCACGTGGAAGGGTAAATAGAGCTGTATATCAGACAAACAGTTAATGCATCTACAAGAAGTCTATGCTTTGCACTTTAACAGCCCCTTTCATCTGCAGAGCTCAGAGCACTTGAAAACATTTATAACTAAGCCTGGCATATTGCTGCAGAGGAGACTTTATTCCTGTTTTAACACCGGCCAAAAGCACAGGAAAGAGTCAAGCAGCTCAGCAGAGACCTGAGTTTGACACTGGGGGCAGAGACTCCATCTCCTGCTGCTCTGGCTCCTGGGGCAAAGAGCAGGACGTCCCTGTGACATCTTGAGTCAGGATTGACAAAAAAGCATCTCCTGAGGACTTTAGCAACGACTGTGCAGCCTGGTCACAGAAATGGTGCTCCTCACCATTAAACACATTTATCAGATGTCCTCATCTTTTGTTTCCTTCATAAGCCATTCCCAGTGAGCCAACCTCCCTCGTGAGGCACAGAGAAGGAAACTGCAGGGTATCCTAAAATCTCCAGATAACTGAGGCAAGCAAACACAGCGATGCAGTGATTTTGCCTGCCCTGAGTTGGTCACACTCTTGCTTTCCAGCATCCAGTCTGCTTTGACAGAAGTGCCAGAAAACAATTTTTTGCTGCCCCAGTGTTTAAGGACATGACAAGTGCGGGAGCTGAACAGCCCCCCCGCAGGAGGCAGTGGCGTAGGAGGTCCTGTTCTCCATCAGCCCTTGCCTGGCTGACATCCCTGTTCCCCCCCTCCAGCAGCCACCCAGCCTCCTTTGGCTCCTCTTACTGCAGAGCCTAATTCTCCCCAAATCCCATCCCAGGGGGATTTCTGCAGGCAGGTCTCTGCTGCCCTACAGGGACACCTCAGCAGCAGCCAGGATGAGCTGGGGCTGCGGGTCTGGGGAAGGTCTGGGTCTGTCTTCAAAGCCCTTTGGGGCATAGGTAGAAAGGGAACTGCTGGTCTCCCCCCTGCGCCAGCCCACGGGGTTCAAATCAGTGATTGGAATCACAGATCAAGCTGCAGAGGACCAACCCATCACCCCTCCTGTCGCATCCTCGCCGCTGGCTGGCATTGCACCCCCAGCTCCCACACCTCACCCCAGGGTTGGTCCCCAACACGGTGTGCTGTCACCAGAGGGCACCCCCAGCTCCCTTTGCCAGCACCCATGGCACCATGCCCTGTGCAGAGCTCTGCTCAGGGAATCATCAGCCAGAAAAGGAGAGCCCAAAGGGGTCCGAATTCCAGCCCTCCAGCACAGACATGGTGGGAACCTTGGTTTAGAGGGATGGAGAAAGCTCTGACAGGTCCCACCAGACAGGTCCAGGGCACCTGCACCTCC
>JAHREE010150825.1:0-14138 GCA_033628505.1 Tringa tobata | reverse complement strand
AAAGGGCCAGCCTCACTGCTCCAGGGCAAGGTGGGAAGACCCTGCTGGTGCCCATGGAGCAGGATGGTGGCACATGCCCCAGCACAGCCTGCAGGCAGGTCTGTCCTTGGCTTTCACCTCACTGGGGAGCCAAAACCCACCATGACAACACCTCACATCCATACGTACCGTGGTCAGCCTGGGACAAAGACATATCTTACCGTGGCTAACCTCCCAGCGCTCTTGTGGGTTTCCCCAGCATTTGGAGCAGGTATGTCCATTCCTGCCCACGTGATGAGTCTCAATTAGCAGAAACTGGTGGAAAAGGTGACCCATAAACCCTCAACTTAAAATGAAAACAGCCCCTGAAGAAAACTCAGCGATTTGGTGCCCTGGGGAGCTGCACCCCTGCCCTTTGAAGACCTGAGGGGGGGACAACACTTGACCCCAACACCTCCACCCATGGACCATACTTCACCCAAAGCTTGCACTGTGCCCAGCTGCCCTCCCATCTCGCCGGGGAGGGAGGCTGTGGGACAGAGGAAAGGACAAGCCAAGATGGGAGGAAGAGCAAGCACCGATAAGGCTGTGGGAGCAGGAGGTAGGAAGGCAGTGGAACGTGCCAGCACTCTGAGATTGATGTCAGCCCTGACCAGCCCCAGCTCCCAGAGCTGCTGGTCACAGCTGGGTCCGGTTGCAAAAGCCCTGGCAGAGCTCAGTCGATTCCTGGGAAATCAGAGCCATACCTGGAAGCTGCTGTAGCCCCAAACCAGGGCATCCTTGCCAGGGAGATTGGCAGAGGCAGGTTTTGACTCTGCATCTTTGGAGGATTTCTGTAATTCATTGAAAAGGGAGTCTGAAATACTGCCCCGTAAACAGGGCCACCCCTGGAGGAGAGGGTCAGGGCTTGAGCCATCCCTTGCTCACTGCCTGGGAGTCCCACATGGATGGGTCAGGAGCTGGGGTGAGAGCAGAGCCCTGACACACTCACTGCATCTGTGGGATGAGGCCACTGCTCCGTGGGAAAGCCCCTGAAATGCCCCAGGTAGTGGTGGGCTGGGCTCCCCCAGCCCTGTGGGGTGGATCCACGCAGAGAGCTGTGCCTGGAGCAGTGCTCGGATGGAGCAGCGAAGCAGAAGAAAGCTCTGTTCATGGGGCACATCCCCAGAAAATGGACTGCAGCCCCGTGCCACCGTGAAAAGGGTGTTTCCCGGGAGGGTCAGTGCAAGGCAGAAGGGTCCTTTCGCCATCCATCAGTGGGACGACCCTCCCTTTCCTTTTCCCTCCCCTCTTGGTGGGGTGGGGGGGCATATCCCGGCACAAATCCTGGTACCTCCACTGCAGAGCAGACCTCTGGAGCCACCAGCATTCAGACTGTGCCCTCTCCAACACTTGGAGGTGGGCACATACCCCCTTCCAGCCCCACAGCCCCCAGGCTTGTGAATCACCTCTCTGGGGAGACAGGAGGAGCTTTGGAAAAGATTTGTGGGCAGTGATTTTAAAAATGCAACACACACAACTATGTGAGGGATTTCATGCAGATGAATGAGGGCTGTGACTTTTCATTTTCCTGACCTGGAACGTGCAGATCTTCAGCACTCCCATGTCCAAACAAATTAGTCTGGGCATCGCTGGATTAACCCAGGGCTGTATTTCCCTGGGCTGCACGTGGCAGGGTGGCTTGGAGCTGGACAAATCCCCCCACACCCAAGGGCAGCCCCCAGGATGCTTAATACCCTGGCAGAGGCTCAGGCACTGTCTGTCCCACAGATGAAGAGGTTAAACCCTGCTGGGACACACCGACAAACCCAGCCAGCGTTTGCTTCCTTCTGCTGCCTTTGATTTATGCCAGCCTTTGAAGATAAACATCCCGGGATGGCTGAGGTTTGAAGCACACAGGAGCTGCCGCAGCGAAGACGTGTAGCCCAGCACAAGGGTCTGCAGCACGTCAGGCTGGATGGTGAGATGGGAACCAGTCATTCTCTCAGGGCTTTATTTCCATGAAAAACAGTGGCTATTTTAGGAGCTTGGCACAACGGGGACTGCATTTGCAGGGGCCAGGCTGCTCCAGGAAAAAAGTAGATATGTGGGGTTTTTCTTAAAAAAAAAAAAAAAGACAAAAACACAACACTGTAGCTTGATTGGAAAAAGACTGGAGTTTGTTTTTCTGGGTTTTTTTTTTTTTGTTTTTCCTTAGCTGGCCGTTCTTCTGACACTCTGGAGCATTTTAAGGTTTTTTTCCAGAAAATGAGGAGTGGCAGCCCTGCCAGGAGCGGTGACGGGGCTGCCAGAGCTAAAAGTGGCAAAAAGCAGCGAAGGTTTCTAAAAGCCGCAGCTGGAAATAACCGAGCTCAGCGCCACGGGAGCAGGCAGGGAAGAGTGGGGCTCCGCACGATGCCTTCCCAGCCCGGGGGTTTCCATCGCTGTCTCCTCGCCGTGGAGGAGTCTGACACGTCTATGAATGACTCCGTGCAGCCAGGAAGAGGTGGGGAACGGGAGGAGGATGGTTCCAGAGCAGAGCAAAAAGGGTCCCTGACACCAAAGGGCTTCAAATTTGGGGGGAAGTGCTGGGGTTGTAGATCCACCTCAGACCAGTACCTGGGTATGTGTTGTTTTGCCTGAGCCCCACCTGAAATTTGCCCCTGATGCTCTGAAGACAAAACTCCACGGGCACAAAGCCGGTGGCACGTGCCCAGCAGTGTCCCCAGCCAGCCCAGATGTGTCTGCCAGATGCAAAGCCACACTGGGAGAGCCTTGCAGCATTGCCAGCATGAGAAGACCCCACATCTCACGTGGTAAAACCTGGACTTGCCAGCTCTGGCTTTTACCATAGGTGGCTTGAAGCCTTGGAGCCTGTGTCTGTGAGCAGAGGTGGAGGAGGAAGGCAGGCAGGGGCAGCAGAGTGTGCTGGGCAGGGTGAGGAGGACCAGGGAGGAGGAAGTGGAAGGAGAAACCCCCATGGACCACACGGCAGCCACCCCCTCTGTGCAGAGCGGTCAGACACAGGCAAGGAGCACCAGCACGAGTCTGGAGGCTCAAACACAGGGAGCCAACGTGATGCCACACGGGCAACTGGCCACGTGCCTTTGAAAACCAACATCAACGATAGGGGGAAAAAAAAAAAAAAAGGTTTAAAATGACTCCCCAGGGATGTGGCGTCAGGCAGGGAGCAATTAGGAAGCTGCAGAATAAAGATCACCCGTCTGGCCCCGGTCCAGGTCCCAGGAGGCGACTGTCCCCGCTGGCCACGTGATGTGGGAAAGGGTTATTAGCCAGAGGAGCCCTTTGGTTCAGCTCCCCAGGGACTGAGTCAGTTGATGGATCCGGGGTGAGCAAAGCAACTCCTGGCATGGAGCACCTCCTGTGGGGTCATAAACTGGGGATTTCAAGCCAAGCATGAGGACAATTATTCAATAGTTTCAAAAACACCACCCCAGAAATGAACGTGGCGGGAGGAGAACAAGACCCTGAGGGTAAAAAAAACAGCTGAATTTCCCAAGACAACAAGTGGGAGCTTCAGCCACTCCCAGAAATGGAGGAGATGAACAGAGCAAGAGGACGGACCCAGAAAGCAGAGCAGCCATGAGTGGTCCTTAAAGCCTGGAAAATATCTACAGTGTCTGACACCCTCACCAGTGCTCAGGCTACTGACAGGGAACAGAATCACTTCCACAAACCATTGTGGCCAGAAATAAGCAGAGAAGTATCTTCCCACCTTCCATGGAGACCTTTGCCCCTCTGGATTCAGAACTCAAAGTTCTTGTCCTGGTCTGTGAGGCCAAAGCATCACACCAGGACATAAGTTACTTCCTTTACATAGGTGCCTGCAGGGCACTAAATAACTCTCTCATGGGACATGTTTCAGCAGAGCACAGAGGTCTGGTTGACCAGCTCAGATGGGCACCTGCATGCTCTGGACAATGGGAGTGTGTCTGAATGAGGTTCAGTAAGGACCACCACATTTCCCAGTAAAATTTCATCCCTCTAAAATGCTCCTCTGAGGAGGGTTTGATGCCCTTGAAGCCTTTTTGGCTGCAGCATTGGATCAGCAGGTCCAAGCTGGGACCTCTCCAGTTCTTCAAGTGGTAGTCCTAAATCTGCTCCTCAGGCTCCTCACTGCGTGGGGGAGAAAGAGGTGGGAAAGAGGGAATGCCTCGTGTGAGATCAGTCTGCAACTGCCCTCAAAGCCAAAGCATCCCAAAACTGTCCACGTGGACCCAGAACGTGGTCCAGGCTGCTGTGGTCAGCCTGGCT
Organism: Tringa tobata; assembly: GCA_033628505.1. Classification (NCBI taxonomy): domain Eukaryota; kingdom Metazoa; phylum Chordata; class Aves; order Charadriiformes; family Scolopacidae; genus Tringa; species Tringa tobata. The sequence continues at coordinate 9,905 of JAHREE010150825.1, read as the reverse complement.
GGACCCTCAGCTGGTGGGAAGCACACGCAGAGCAGCGGGGAGCGCTCCTGGGAAATAACTTTCCCATCATGTGGACACCTGGCAGCAAACAAGGGCAGGCACAGCAGAGCCCGCTACACCCGTCGCCGGAGTCAATTCCTGGGCTGTAATGAAGCTGCAGTGATGAGCGTGCCCATAATTCTCATCTAATTAATGTTGTGCCAGCGCTTCAGGAACTGCCTTTTTATGGCTTAGCCATAAAAGTTGACACTATGTTAAAACGCGATTTGTGAGAACTCCCATCCTTCCTCCCTGTTTATTTTAGAAAAGGAAAGATTGGCTGTATTAACTTATCAGACTTCCTACCTGCAACACCACTTTGGTTCCCTGAAAGCCCATCTAGTTAATTAAGTCAATTGTTTGCATATGAATGGCAAATTAAATGAAATATGTTGGGCAATAGCTGCACGAGCCAGCCAGTATCGTCCCCATCCCATGTCTGATCCCTGCACCATTATCAGGGTGCTGCTCAGGCGCTGGGTGATTTGCATGTTTGTGGGGCCAAAAAAAAAAAAAATATTTTAAAAATTAGTACTGGAAAACGGGGTAATCTGGAAATCAAAATGTTATAGTCACATCATTCGGGGAGATGATCTTGCCCAATCAGGGAACAGGGCAGCTGGAGACAGCAGAGATATCACCCTGATCTCCACATCACCATCCCACAGCTCAGCACGGTTTTTGGCACTCAACTCTCCTCTTGTACCCAGAACCAAACAGCTTCAGAGCTGATCAGAGGGCAAAAAGAAGGAGCTCTTCCCTCAGCTCCACCATTAACACAATGGGCCCATCCCCAAGCCACAGAAACATTTTTTTTTCTCGTAGAAACACGCAGGACTCAGCTCCACCACTCCTGGTGGACTTTGGTTGGCTGCCCCTCTGTCACACATCTCCAGGGTGCTCTGTGCTTCTGTCCTCAAAGTCATTGCCCATGTCCACCAGTAGAGCAAGGGCAGACTCCTCGGTGTGCCAGGGGTGCATCCTGGGGGTCTCCTGTCCAACCCTCCCTCAGACAAATATCACCAGCACCCAGTCAGGTCAGCCATGACTTTGTTTGGCCAAGTCTTGACCACTTCCAGCAATGGAGACCCCTCTGTGGGCCTGTTTTTCTGCTGTATCAGCCTTACGATGAAAATATTTTTCCTGTTGTCCAAGCTGAATGTCTGAACGTTTTCACACATTGTGGCTGTCACCCTTTATTTTGTCACCTGGTGCTACCAAGAAGAGTTTGGCTCCATCACCTTTGTAGCTGTCCTTCCCAAAGTTGTAGGATGCTGATAGACCCCATCCCTCTCCATCCCTCCCCACTGATCCTGTGTCTGAGGTCCATCACCTCCTCAGTAGCCTCTGCAGGACCCGCTCCAATTTCTCCCCATCCCTCTTGAGCTGGTTGGAGGGAACAGGGTACAAAATCAGATACACTCATCCAAACTTCTCGTGTCAAGCACGGGAGCTACATCAAAGAGCAGAGCGGTGTTCAGCTTTGCAGCTCAGCTTTCAGCACGTGAGCCCATTTTCTGCCGAGCTGTTGATCTGCCCTGGACCAGGAGGTTTGTCTGCTGCTCTGTGACCGGTCACTGCCACCCCCCGGTCCCAGGAGCAGGAGGTTTCACCCCCTTGTCTTTGTCTAGAAACTCTGTGATTGCATTAGGGAGAATGGGGGCTGCTACACTGACGAACTGACGCACGGGCTGGGTGGAACTTTCCATGAGAAACACGTGTGTCCTTCTGAAATAATTGCCCTATTAGTTCAGGAAGGGACAAGAAATTACTTGCAAATGGCTCCTATGCAAACACCCCGTCCCCACTCCCCACCTGCTCCTGCTTGGCTCTTCTCCCTCTCCCCCACCACCCTCTTCCTCACCCTCTGCCAAGTGAGGAAGGCAGGGAAGATGGGGGGTCCTGAGTCTTTTCAAGGTGAGAACCCAGTTCTTCACCACCTGCTCTGCCCAAGCCCCCTGCCCAGCTCAGTGGTACCCAAAGCCGGGTGGGGGATGCTGGTGGTGGGTCGCCCTGGGGAGAAGCTCCTCCTTTTCCTCCCCATGTATCACTGCCTTGAAGATCTGCTCAGGAACAAAGGAACGTATTTTTCACCATCCTTTTCTCCAGCCTCCCCCAGTGCCTCAAGGCTGGCCGGGAGTCAGCATTATTTGCCTTCCTTCCCCAGCACCAGGGAATGTGTGAGCTGGATGAGCTTGGTAGAAATGACCTAATGCAGAGAAGAATCACAAAATGAGCAATGAGAGGGTCATAACAATGCTTCCCGAATGAGTTAGCGGCACCCAGGGGACTCTTACTGCCGCTGGATTTCCTGTCCTGGCAGCTGCCCAGCTGAGCTTATTTTCTTTCCTTGACAGACGGCATCTGAGCCTGCCTGTTTTTATTTTTACTTCAGAAGTGCTTTATTTTCTCCTTCTTCGCTCCCTGGGATTGTTTAGGAGTGACATCGTTAATGACAGCCACAAAGGTTGGTGGCACTTGTCCTTACGGCCGCAATTCAAGGACGCATCCGAAGGGCACCGCTGTGTGTGGCTCCTCTGGGCAGGATGAAACCCCACAAGGGCAGCGCTGAGCAGGAGACCCCCCCCAAAACCCTGCAGAGACACCCCTCAACCGAGCAACCTGGTCTAGGGGGAGGTGTCCCTGCCCATGGCAGGGGCTTGGAACTGGATGTTCTTTAAGGTCCCTTCCAACTCAAACCATTCTATGATTCTGTGACCCCTTATCAAACCCAGTGGAAGGAAAAGTCCCCAAACAAACCCAGACCAACCCCGATTTCCAGCCCCGCCGTGCAGACAACCAAAGGCTGGGTGTCTCCATCTGGCTCCTGGGCATCTCAGCTCCCCAAAGAGTTTGCTCTGCTCCTGATAAGGCTCAGTAACTTTCTGACTCGCACAGCAAGTCAGCTCTTTCACCAGGGCAGGGGAATTCTTGTGTCTGCAGTTTCAATATCTAGCCGTTGAGCTATGTTTAGTCTATGGCTATAAAGTACCCTTGTTTCTATTCTGAGAATATTTGTCTAATGAGGGGTCCAAGGAATTATTTTGCTCAGCAGAAAGTTATGTTTATTTGGATAAGTTTACGCTCCAGGATGGGTGCCTTGGAAAAGCCCAGTAAAGGCTGTGCAGTGCTGGAGTGTCCCAGGGCACGGTGCACACCTGTAAAAAAGGCCAACTTTTCATTTTTTACAGAAACTGGAGAAAGGCTTTACACTCAGGGCTGCCAGCCAGCTCTGAAATGAGACCCCCCTCCTTACAACCCGAGTGCTGCTCGGAGGCTCGCAGCCGTGTGTGGGTGAGGACCAGTGCTGGCCGAGGGGACAAAACCCCGGCACGGGACACCCAGGCTGCTCATCAGCTGCTCCCAATAAGTCTTCATCCAGGAGCTCCTCGGCAACTCAAACTGTATTTTCTGTTTTCAGAACTTCATTGGCTTCTGTAAGTCACAGATGACCCCAGGGCTCTGGCTGCTACGTTAGGAAGGTGATGAAACCCAGAGCTGAGGGACACTTGGAGGGTCAAGTCCCATCACCTGGGACAGGTCAGTGATTTAACAGCCTCCCAAAGACCTTTTGGTTCATCCTCCTCATCCCCAAAGGCATGGGGATGTTAAACGTATGACCTTAGGACATTTTTCCCAGCAGTCTTAATCTTTGTCACCGATGGGGTCACGGAATTTTTTTTTGAACTTCCATTCGGTACTTCCTGGTGATTATTCCCATTTTCCCATTTAAATCCTTTCCGGGGGGTGCTCTGCCTCGTGGCTGCCGTTGGTTTGGTGAGCTTGGTCCTGGGAACGTCCCGGGAGCACCCGCGCCCGCCTGGACTTTACCCTGTTTGCACGGGGCAAACACAGCTGAGCTGCTGCTGCCTGCAACAGAGCAACCACTAATTTTCAGCCCCGAGATAAACCCTCGTTATCGGCTGAGATAAGGCCCCCCCCTACAGCATCCTCCCCACTTGGGAAGGCACCGGTTTCCGCGTTGGGAAATTGCCTTGGGTCGCTGTGCCAAACGGCAGGGCGGCGGCAGGGATGCCCACAGGCAGCTGCCTGCACACACATACACACACACACTTCTTGGGATGAGCCCAAGACCAGCAGCAGCTCCCGCTGTCACCACCCCATGCCGTTTCTATGGCTTTGGTGGCACCGGTTTGGGCACAGGTAATGGCTTTTTCTCCACACAAGGGCACTTGTCCCTCCCCAGGGCCATCTCCAACCAGGACACACACACACACACACACACACACACACACACACATACACACACACCCCACCACCCTCCACCATGATTTCAGCGTTGCTGCCCTGGGGACATCCCTCCAGGTGCTGGCAATCCTGGTCGGTCTGAGGTTGTGCCTCTAATTAGGAATTAGGAATACCTAATTCCCATTTTCATTGCCCAGGCTTTTCCTATTGGCATTGACAACTCGGTAATTTCTTCTCTTTACATCCCTTGCAGCCTGGTGGGATTTTGTCCTGGACATCTTATTTTGCACTAAACAAGGACATTTCTGTCCCCCCCCCCCGCTGGTGTGGTGAACTCAGTGCCCCCAGAAAAGCCCCAGCAGCTCCCCGGCCCCTAACCCACTCTGCAAAGGGAGCTGCTCGGGTGGTGGGGCTGCATCTCCATCCTCACCAATGTCCCCTCAGACAAAAAAACCCTCCATGAGCTGACACCCCCCCCATCCAACCCCCATCCGGATGCTCCAAGTTTCTCCATACCCTTCGCTCTGCAAAGTCTTGGAGAAGGTGGCGCAGAGGGGACAAGGCTGTGGCTCCGGTGTCACCGCAGGGTCCGTGATGAGACCTGTCCTGGGAAGAAGCTCCATGGGAGAAGCTCCCAGCACTTCCACCTCCCGCCCCAGCCCTGCCTCTCCTAGGAATCAAACGCCTCCCAAGCGCGCGGGGACGGTGTTTGCAGAGTGACTCAGGCCACCCTGGGCTGCCGGCAATAAATTCTGTTACAGCCATTGCTCAGGTGGGGCTATTTCCATTTTCTCCACGCTGTCACCTCAGGTCCTCATTTCTCTGCCTGTTGCACACACAGGTGTCCCTGTCCCCTGCAGGGACTGTTGGGGCACTTGTGTTTTCCCAAATCCGTGCAGGACATTCCCACACCACCCATCCCATGGCAGCTCCAGCCCTCGCTGCCTGCCCTGCCAGAGGGGCTCGGGTAATTCGGGTTAGAGGCTCCAAACCAGGAGTGGTTTTGTGGGGTGGGTGCTCCTGGGCACCACCAACAGCCGCAGGAAGGTTCGCTGGACCCGGGGTTCAGGGCAGAGAGAAGGTAACGGCAGGTACCAAGCTGCCTGGTACCCACAAAACCCCCCAGCAGAGTCCCCCACACCCTGCCCCTGGGAGCCTGGGGACAGGGAGGAGTGTTGGGGCAGTGAAGTGACCCCGCAGTGACAGTTTCCTGACACTGATGGCTTGGGACAAGAGTGAGGGCAGGTCAAGAGCAGGTGGGTGATGGAGACAGAGGGGAAAAGGCAAGAAAATCCCCATCGAGGCCAGAATTGAAGGGAAACCCTCCCCTGGGAAGGAAGGAAGGAGGTGAAAGCTCTCAGCAAGGCTGGGAGAAAGAGGAGGGTCTGGCCTGGGGGAGCCAGTTGGGGTGGCACCACCGACCTACTGGGTCCCCGCAGCTCCAGTGTTGGTGGCCAGGTCGCAGGTGGGACACCAGCCCATGGGCCTCCAGCCCAGGAGGCACAAGCATCCCCAGGAGAGCCACGCAGGTGTCCCTCCAACCCTGCTGCCTCCAGCCAGCCCCTAAGGGGTCCCTCTCATGCCTGCCTCAATTTCCCCTCCTGGCCGTCACCTGCTGGTTGTTTACGGAGGGAAACACAGACAGTTTCCCAGACGAGACCCTGTCTGTGAGGGAGAGCTGTGCCCGGGTGGGATTGCTGGGGCAGCCACACCACCTCCACCCCCGGGCATCGCCACCAGCACCTCCACATCGTGCCACCCCAGGTCACAGCCCTGCGACAGCGTAACCGCATCTCTGACCCCTCCGAGGCCGATCACGAGCTGGTGACCAGCTGAGGACGTTTCAGCTCCCGAAGGCACCACCAACAGCCTTTGCACAAGGTTTTCATCACACACCAGAGCTGGGGAATCGCTGCCTTTGGTGGGGAGGAGCAGCCCTGCCGAGCCGTGCAGCCTGGACCTGAAATGGCACCGCTGGGCTCTCTGTTGTTTCTTTTGGTGTGTCCCAAGAGGGACCCAAAGCTGCACTGGGTCACTTGTGTTTCTGGGCATTTCCACGTCCAGAGCTTCATGCCCCACCACGTTCAAGCAGCAAACGCTACCCCCTGGGAACAGTCTGGTTTTGGGCAAATCTTTCTGCATTCCTGCAGGGCTGCACCAGGGCTGGCAGCTGCTCCCTCGTAAAAAAAAACCAGCTCAAAACCCCCATGCAACTGGATTTTCCCATCTTTAGCCACGCGGTAACAGGATTTCACGCTCCTGGCTGAGGCAGGGGAGCCCGGCTCCGCCAGCACCGAGAAACACGCCACGAAGAAAGGCGGCTACAAGAAATTATCTTCTCCTTTTATTTACCTATGACCATGACAATGTATTTTTGCCAGCTGCAGAGATGCTTCGCACTGTAAACCGGGCGCCTGGAGGCAGGCGAGTCCGTCCAGCTCGGCCAGGTCCAGCAACAACCCCTGCTTCTCCCAGCACAATATTGTTATCCAGGGTAAGGAGAGCCTCTGGGTCACAGAGCTGCTTGTCTCTGTCACCAAACCCTCCGTCGTCAGGGCATGATATATACACCCAAGCTCCCCCAGCGGCCCGCTGCCAGGGAACGCGTTTTGTCAGATAAAACCTGCTAACTTAGAAAATACGCACTCAGAAAAAAAAAAAAAACAACAAAACCAAAACAAACAAACGAACAAAAAAAAATTAAAACAAAAAAAAAAAAAAAAGGCATCCACTCCACCGGAGAACTCCGCCGCGACACACACAAATATTGCACTTGGAATTTCAGAAGAGGAAAGGACACGAGGATTTCCTATTACACAGCAACGCGTCCAGCTATAGGAGGTCAATAAATAAACCAGGGGTGGGAGTGGGAGGCGGTTGGGTTGGTTTGGGTTGGTTTGCACCCTCCCCCCAGCGCAGGGCAAGGACCCGGCGTTTGCTGCTCCCGGGGGGACCCACCACGAGCAAAGGAAGCGCCGGGCTCCTGCGAGACAGCACGGGGAAGCAGAGCAGCATCGTGGGGCTGGTCCAGTTCAGAAGGCTTTTATCCGGGGAAGATAATTCACGTCGGTGCTGTCATCCCCTTGCCGGAGCCCTGCACAAAAGTTCCTCCTCCTCCTCGCCGAGTTGGGATCACTCGTCGCCTTCCAGCTCGGGTGCTTCACTTCACAGTAGGCTTGTGGGAGCTTCCCTCCTGGCTAAAATCCACGCCGGAGTCATCCCGAAGGCGTCGTACCAGCCACGGTGAGATGGGGTGATGGAGCAGTACCAGACTGCTTGGCTTGTTGGTCCCCTCGGCCTCGTGCTCGGTGCCTTCAGCTGCCCCACACCCGTCCGTCGCAGGGATATGGCTTGGGGGCAGGAATGGCAGCGGGGAGGCAGGCTCCCGCCTCCCCCAAGGAAGGCCCCCACCACCCAACTTCATGTAAACACACAGCTCCCAGCCTGCCCCGAGAGAGTCCGTGGGTCTACAGTGGGGAGCTGGCTTTCTTCTGGTTAATTATGTCTAAGTACAAGTCAGAGCGGAGGAAGCGGGGGTAGGAGTCCTTCTCCATGAGCCCATAAATCCTCTTCTGCGCAAGGTCGAAGCAGCTGCGGGTGATGTTCTGCAGGTTCTCCTTGGTGTGCTCCCGCGTGTAGGAATCCAGGTTGACCTGCGGGCAGAGAGACCAGGGCTGGTGAGCGGCTCCCCAGGAGACCACCGTGCCCCGGAGCCACACACCAGCAGGGGGTCCAGCCCTCACCTCCTTGCAGGACTGGATGGCAATGTACTCGGCGAAGATCTTCTTGGCCTTGGAGACCATCTTGGACTGGGATTTGATCTTCTTGAACTCCTCGCAGGCCAGCCAGAACTCCAGGTTCTCCTCGCTGAACTCGGTGCGCAGGAAGGCCCTGAAGGCAGCGAGTCCGTCTGCGGGGACAGACACACGTCTCTACTCCGGGCTCGCAGGCAGGGAATGGCCCCACGAGACCCTCAGCCCCGCAACCTGGCGAAGGTGCAACCCAAACTACCTCCCCACACTGTCCCCTTGTGAGCCCTCGGGCAAAGCAGGCAGCGATGGCATTGCCAGCTGAAGCGTGGTGACACAAGCCATCCATGTGCTGAATCCACAGTCCTCAGCCCGGCTGCACGGATGGAGAGCCAAGAGAGGGAGGCTGGGCTTGGAGCGGGGGCAGCAATGGGGAGAGGACACCCCTATGGGGTCTGGGGTGTAGGATGTGACCACGATGTGGGGTGGCCCAGCTGTTCCCCAGAAGAATAGTCTAAAGCTGCTCCTGACCCACTGCACAGCTCCAAATGGGGTGCAGACCCAAATTGCTGCCTTTCCCCCCCAAAGCTGGAGGGGGGCTGCAGCCCCAAACCACAGGTCTCCCTGGCCCCATCTCCAAATTCCCCCCGGGCCAGGCAGGAGCAGGAGGGGCACAGCCAAAGGGCAGCCTCATTTTTCTTTGTCTACCCCCAAACACCGGAAGGAATTAAGAGAGGAAATCCCAGCTTTATCCATGCACGTGTCGGGATATTCCCCCGGCAGCAAACGGAGGTGGAAGAGAGGGGCAAACACTTACATTTGTGCAGCAGCAGCTTCTCCAGGGAGTCCCCCCACTTGAGAGCTTCCTCGGGAGTGGGTCTGTGGGAGAAGGACAGCGTGTTGGAAAAGTGAAGCCACGGAAGCTGNGGCCCCATCTCCAAATTCCCCCCGGGCCAGGCAGGAGCAGGAGGGGCACAGCCAAAGGGCAGCCTCGTTTTTCTTTGTCTACCCCCAAACACCGGAAGGAATTAAGAGAGGAAATCCCAGCTTTATCCATGCACGTGTCTGGATATTCCCCCGGCAGCAAACGGAGGTGGAAGAGAGGGGCAAACACTTACATTTGTGCACCAGCAGCTTCTCCAGGGAGTCCCCCCACTTGAGAGCTTCCTCGGGAGTGGGTCTGCAGGAGAAGGACAGCGTGTTGGAAAAGCGAAGCCACGGAAGCTGTATCCTCTGTCTGCTCCAAGGCAGCACGAGCCACACATTTCCAGCTGATGAAACACCCCCGAGTGCCCCAGCGGGGCCGGACTGGGCTCCCAAACTGGCACCAGCGTTGCCAGAGGGTCGGTGGGCAGAGCCCACGGGGGGCAGCACCCACAGGGGCTTTGCTGGAACCAAACCCCCGCCTTTGGACTGGCAGGAAGAAAATCTGCTCTAAGGAGGTCTGTGCGGGCAGCCGGGCTGCTTGGGGGTCTCCGAGGAAGAGCTGGAAAAGCCCCAAGCAATGCCCAGGGGGCTGCAGGACAGGATTTCAGCCTCCCCGTTCAAGCAGCTGGATAAACCACGGGGTGTGAGAGCAGGGAGGGCTCGTCTCCGGCTGCTGGAGCATCTCCAGAGCAAAGAGGTTTTTCAAACCATCCTCCGGCCAGTTCAAGTTTCACGGAGAGGCACCAGGAGAAAGCAGCCGTCAGGGAAATTTCCAGCCTGAGCCGCCGCCGTGCTGCCTCCCGGGCACGGTCCTCCCACCCGCCCGGGGGGGAATCCACAGCCAACAAATGTTTTTAATCCTCCTCCAGATTAAAAAAAAACAACCAAACTGTTTGCCCACAGGTTCCCCAAACAGGGTGACCCCCATCTCCCTGGAGGTGATGCTCAGCCCGACTGCGACTGGTCCCCAAGCCCCCCACG
>JAHREE010150823.1:0-13709 GCA_033628505.1 Tringa tobata | reverse complement strand
GGAGGGAGGTCCCTGCATGTCTGGGTTCCTTGTGGTGTCAGGAGCTGTCAGGGGAGAGGCAGAGCCTGGAAGGACCAGCCAGCGTTAGGGGATGCTGTAAACAATTTAAAGTCAATACATTTGTGCAACCACAATAGCCATCTCTATCCTTTGCTTGGGTGTTTCTGAGACTGAAGGTTTGCTCTTTTTGAAAGGTGTTTGCTGTAGCTTCACCCAGATTTTCAGATTGTTTGGAGGACTTTTGGAAGATCTGAGTTTTCTGGCAGAAAAGAAAATGGTTAAAGCTGACAAGAACATTTCCTATGAGGAGAAAAATACATCAACTGGGCTTGCAGTTCTTTTTTAAATCAAGTACAGTTCCTTTTTTGATCACTAAGTGGTGAAGCTCAGCTACGAGGACTTCAACAATAGTGTCTGCAAGCTTGTGGAAAGTTCCTCTGTTAACCTTTTGTTTCAAAACTGTAGCAGAGCTAAGGTAAGTACACCAACAAAGCCTGGAATGAATCTTTGCAGAGGTCACTTGCGCTCTGCTAGGAGACTTTGGTGCAAAAGGACATAGTTTCAGCAAATCTTCCATGTTTTTTTTTCAGTTTTGGAAGTTCTGAGAGGCTGACATTAAACATCTGCTCGTGAATCCCCATTTCGAGGCTAGAAGTTTTCCCTCTGACTTGGTCAAGAGCCTGTTTGAGCTATTTGCATTGTTTAATAGCTGCAAAATGGTCTGGCAAACCCTCCAAGAACTGTTTTTCATTGATTTCATATTTGTTCAGGCCAGAATGCCCTTCCAGAAATCTTGCAGGAAAATGCAACTATGAAAATAGCTCAAGAAAAGGAAAATGAGATGTGATTCCTCAAAGGAAAAAAACAACAGTATGAGGCAATCAGAGTTTGCAGAGTAATGGGAATGAATTATTGAACCTACTAAAAAGCACATCCAAAATGTTTCTTAAAGGAAACTGATACTTGGGCTGTTTCTGTTTTCAGATGATTAATTACCACTTGGGAAGACAGAAGGAACAGTGCATGTGTAAGCGCATCTGAGAAATTTTTTTGCCACATCATGGTTTGGGCCCATTGGCTTCCCTCAACCTATTTGCATGATTCAAGGTTAATCTGCTCAGCAATCCAACAAAATGAAACATTTAAAATGCAATCATAGTCATTTGGAGTAGTAAGAACTTGCAAGAATGTAAGCCACCTAATCAGAAAGCAGAAATACCAGTACAAGTTTTTTTAGCAAATGAGGTCTCGCCGGCTGGTTTCCCCACTGTGTGATTGACCTGTGGGCTGAAGGTTTTGTTGGTTTCAGCAACGTGATCACTGCCAGCAGAAAAAGAGAAACACGGGGGGTAAAACTGACAGAGCAAAAAGTTACAAAAACAATGCCTCAAAATGGCTGTGCGAGCTATTTTTATGGCATCTCAGGTGAGGATGGAGAGTAAGGGGTGTGCTTGTGGGACAGCAGCCCTGTCTTTCCGAGGTACACAGGGCTGGGGAAGGAGCACAGACATGTGGAGATGGGAGCAACCTCAATGGAGGAGAGGGGAGACCAAGGCTCTACTTTTTCTCTGGGGCACAAACGCTCAGGGAAAGCCTCAGGGTTGGCTTGCTCTGTTCTCCTTACCTGGAAAAAGAGTTGTGTTACAGCAGCATCAGCAGCTCCAGGGTCTCCACCAATTTACATGTGTTGTGCAGACCCCTAATTGGGTCCTCTGAGTTACACGTTGGGGACATTTGTACTACTCATTGCAGCATAACTATTGACCTGAGCTCCTTTCTCTGAGCTCAGGTCAGGGCCAGAGTGGCCTTTCCTCCTTGCCCTCGCAGACTGACAGGCATCAGGCACTCAACCTGCTTAGAAACCTGGGCTTTTGTTTAGGCACCTGCAAAAACCTAACCTTATGGAAAAGGGACTTATGAAAACCCCAGCCTTGTAACCCCATTACCCCTGTCTGCCCAGCAGCCCAGCTGGGAAATCTTGTTTCTGGCTCTGACATTTGTTGTCATGTCCCCCCAAAACTTTTGTTATTCAGCTGCGTGCTGGAGGGCTGGAGGTTTTTATGAGGTGCCCCTTACCGTATACGCAGGGAGGCGGAATGTCCCTAGAGTTAGAACGAAGTGTATAAAAAAGGGGAAGCAACGCTCAATGGATCAGTCACTTGCCCATCTCGCTGAGCGCACAGCTAAGATGATGGTCGCTTATCTGCTTCTCTCCAGCGCCTGGACCCTTGCATCAGGTAACTGCCTTGTCTGTCTGTATTGCTGCTGTAAGGGCGTTGGGGACCCCGGTGGCCTGGCCAGCCTGCTGCTGTGCCCCTGGCTGCTGCCACCCCCACCTCGCTTCCCCTCGGGGCCAACCCGGGGGTGACGGGGCGCTTGTGGCACCGCAGGAGACTGCACCGCTCGCCTGGGGCTTCAGATTTGTCACCCCCGGTGGCGTTGACAACGTCCTCTCCTTAATTTATTACCCATGCGTTTATAAGCTGCAGGCGGATTTATTGCAACTGGCAAATCATAAACCTTCCAATGTTCGAATGTTTCTAGTAACCCCTATGATTTCATCTCCTGTGGTGGCTGGGGTTTGGGTTAGAGTGTGGCACTGAGCTGCTCTAGACAGGACAGAATTATTTGTAGTTATGGATATAGTGCTTGTAGGTTCAGGCCACTAAACAGTCTGTTCAGGACACTGAAAATGCGGAAAGTCTCCAACCAACCATGTGGGCAGAGGCCAGTCGCACTCTGAGGGATGCAGGGAAAGGCAGGATATCAAACTGTCAACACTTTAGCATTTGCTTATGTTATGGAAGTAGGTTTTAGGGAGACAAAACATGTGGCTTGTCCACTCTCACTTGGTTGAATTACTAGCAAAATGACAGCAGGTGGCAGACCATCTGGACCAGGCTGGACCTCCTAGTAGACCTATTTGAGCAGTCATGGCTTGAGGAAGCATTGCTTGAATTTGATGATTAAGGGGGATATGCTAATTTCCATGAGCAGAGCCAGGAGTTGAATCAGCAGAGCCCAACAGCCCTCCTGTAAGTCTCCAGCAGGCGACCAGTCGGACTGGGACCTCACACCTGTAAGAGACTTAGCAGGTTTGGTTTTACTTGAATCTGTGGCACTGACTTCAGTTGCCCTTTAACACTTTCTTTTCTTTCCCTGCTAAGCAAGGGCAACTTGCAGCAGCTGCTTCATATTTTTTTCCTTAAACCTGTACAAGTTTCCCTGGTTACTGCCTCAACTGGCTCTGCTCAAAAGGGGTCATTACTCCAGAAATCGAGGGAACAACCAAGGAATATATTGTCAGCAGAGTGTGCTCACCCAGAAGGCAAAGGAAAGAGGAGACCCCTTTCATAATCCTACTTGTGGTTTCGGTACGCTTGGCTGCTGGCTCCAAGCAATGGCATCTTACCAAGGAGATCCCAGACTTACACCATGCGAGGTGCAAGTTCTCAGGAGGGCACTGGGAGCAGAGCTCAGAGGTGTGGTGCTACCAAGAGGAACACCAAGCTTTGCTGCTGGGGACAAAAGAAGGGTGTGCTCTTTATTTCCAGCCCTGCTAACCGGCGCAGTTAGTGGAGTAGGAAGTCCCAGTAAAGCCACACTGTGCTGCTAACCCGCAGCCTTTTTACCATTATTAATGATTAACTAAGCTCCTGGAGTTATTGCCTGGCTGGCTGTTTCCCGCCGGCCCTGCCGCACAGCTCTGCTGATTGGCCTCCAAGGAGGAGTTTGAAAAAGGCGGGAAGTCTGGAAAGGGCGGGCAGAGGCCGGTGGCTCTTCTGAGGGATGGAGGGAAAGGGAGTGAGCTTTGCCATGCGGGTGCTCTGTCCCACCATGCTGTTCCCCCTGCTTTGCTGGACTGAAATCTGCCTGCTGCTGCTCTGCAGAGGCTGCCAGCTGGAGGAGCCGGCAATGGGTGAGTGGAGAGCCCTTTCCCTGCGTGAGGTTGACTCCGGAGCAGCACCAGCCTTTCTTGTCAAGCAGAGAGACCCAGACACCCTCCTGACTGAAAAATGCTAAGTGGTAACTGGAAAAGGAGCTTGTAATCTGAGGGCTGGTCGGTAGCAAGATGGCGAGAACCTCTCTCTGGACACCTGTGGGATAACAGTGTTAGCAGACAGAAATGAGTTACTCGTGACACTGGAGCTGCCTTTCTTAGTGGCACTCTCTACAGCACAGATATCAGGCTGGCAAGATGCTTTGTGTGAGTGGTGTCAGGCCCAGCTAAATTCTTAGAGGAATTCTTTTGTGTTGCACTTTCATTTTTTTCCCTAGGTGGAGGGGCAGAGAGATGCTCCAGAGCTGGAGTGGGGGCGAGGGGCTGGGGACACCTCTGCTGGGGGTGGGTTGCAGAAGGATGGTCAGAAATGCTGAGTGCAGTGCTTGCTCTTCCCCCAGGCTCTGTGCAGGTGATGTACGGAAGGGTCCAGTCGGTCCGGGCAGGAGGGAATGTCACTTTTTCGTGCCAGTTGGTCACGAAAGAAGATGTACTCCAGGTGACCTGGCAGAAGGAGGTGGATGGGGCTGAAGACAACATAGCAACTTACAGTACAATGAATGGCCAAAAGATCACAAAGGGCTACATTGGCCACGTGAGCTTTGCCCGCAGTGAGTTACAAGCCTCGGCCATCTCGCTTCATGGAGTCACCCTTCAAGATGAAGGATGCTACAAGTGCATCTTTAACACATTCCCCTCGGGAGCTGTCACTGGCAGGATGTGTCTCAATGTTTATGGTAAGGCATCATGATTGCATACGGACTGTCATCTGAGGGCCAGGTCATTTTCCCTGGGAAAAACCTTCCCGCTGGTCATTGCTAAATTGCTGTGGGAAAGGTGGCTCAGCTTCCTCTCTACGCTCCCTCTCTTTCTGGTTTTACCTCTGATGGGAAACCAGCATTCAACGGTTCTTTAATTTTCTTCCCCTTTCAGTCAACAAGATTGAGATCCAAAAGCTGATGTGTAACACATGACTTCTTCTAAGTTTCCCAGGCTGTGTGCTGTGCTGACAGCTGGCCTGCCACAGCCGTGAACCCCATCCTCCTCTGCTTCCTTTGACTGTTGCTCTTGCCTCCCAAGCTTGGAAATCGGGCATTTTTTTCTTAGTCTGCCTTCAGTCTTAAAATTCAAAATATTCAGAAGGCAGTGAATGGCACATGCATGGCCAGAGTAGCTGATTTTGAAGCCATAGTAAAAGTGACGGTAGTTAACCTGTGTTAAGGAAAGGGATGGGGAAAAAAAAAAAAAGGCTGAAATACAGTACAGCTTGTGAGTTTTACCACACAAATATCTTGTGCAGGCCAGCATCGATGAGCTTCAAGAAGAGAGTTAAAAGAAATCATGAGTGGAGGTGGCAATATTTAACAATCATCAGCTAGCAAGTACAAGCCAAAATGTAGACAAATAGATTAACTCAAAAGGAACAAGAGTGAAAAGCTGTTTATCTTTTGAGGGATGGTCTTGGTTTTCTGCCATTGAAAAAGCTGAAACGTTAAACGCGTCCTGAGGGCACTCTGTTAGCTCCTGACTTTCTCATCGTTGACTCCACTGTGGGGTCATTTGCCAAAGATCACATCCCATGTGGAAAACATGAGTGTTTGGGACCTGCCACTGGTGGTATGACCCCTGCAGAGTATTTTGTTTATCCCTGGTACCTTCTGCTGACAAAGACACAGACACACGCCTAAACACTTACCCATGTGCCAGGAGTCCTCTGTGTGGAAAGAAAGATGCCCCTGGCTATTAAGGGAAAGATGACTTAAGCAATAGGGGAAAGGTGGGGGGAAATACGAGGGAAAACCGTGTCTGGAACAAAAGTTCTTTTTCCTCTCTCTTGGGAAAGCTCCCAGAGCAGAAGAGATAAATTAGGAGAAATTCACTCAATATTTCATATATAAAGAGGAAGGTGTTCCTAAAAACACCCAGCCCTGAGTCATTCAGAGGGTAAACACTGATTTATACATTACAGGAAAATATGGAAGTGCCTTGCAGAGGAATCCCTTTCTCATTTATCATGTGAATCTAAATACAGAGATAGATTTGGTTTGGTTTGTTGTTTTGTTTGTGGTGTTTGGGTTTTTTAATCCAAGAGGGGGAAATATTTTCTCAAATCACCAGCCTTGTGGCTATGAGTCGTCCTTTAGCAGAGCACTACCTTTAAAAAAAAAAAAAAGTAAGTTTTTCTACTGCTACATACGCTCCTGTGAACATCTTTTCTGCGTCCTGAACATAAACACATCAGCTGAGAAGGGTTTCACTTCTCTTACAGTCAGGCAGGAGCCCACTGCTCCTGTTATGCCACTGCCAGGGGCTGGCTCACGGGGGTCATGGTGGCCTCCCTGAAATGTGCTTTATCAAACATGTCTGGAGGGTCATCTTGAATAAACCAAGTGCTTGTTACTATGCCATGTTTTCGTTCACATACAGCATATTTCATTGAAGCTAATTTATGTGATGCAGCTTAAAAGCCACAGTTTTACTCCCTTATTCCCCAACTCGCAATGACGGGAGCAACTTGTCTGAATAAGCCCAGAGGACTCCCCAGGATGGAGCGTGGGGCCAGCAGGAATCTCCCAGGGCCCAAAGGTTCAGGGCAAGGTGAGCAAGCTGGCTTATAGAGTCACCAGCTGAAAATGAAACGCTGCCATGTCTTCACCCTCAAGAGGGGACTGCCAGGGAATTTACAAATTGGTAATTGCCCGACTACAACAGCCTTCGCAGAAGGGGCTGTTCTAGGATGGACACCGCTGCTGTGTGATGAAGGGAAGTGAAACCACTTCAGAACTGGATACCACACTGTGAAAAAAGAAACAAGTATGACTGGAGGAATCTCAGACCAGCCTGGCCGAAAACAGAAGACCCAAGAAGCAGCAGAAATTTCCTACCCTGTAGCGAAAACCATTTTGAGAACAGAATCATTTAAAGTGTGCTTGACAGGTTGCTTTTGAATGACCTGCTCCCCTTCCCCTTCCATTTTGCTTTGGAAATGTTTTGTCGGCCTTCATAGCCGAAAAGAATGACGAATCCAGGAAGGAGGTACAGTGAGAAGGTACTGAGAGAAGGGGATGTGCCACACAGGAATGGCCAAGACTTGCTGGGTCACAAAATTCCCTGGGCATTTGCTGGAGGGACCTTCTGCCTTCATCATAGATGGTACAGTTCTCCTGGAAGGCTCGAGTAGAGAGGAGAAATGCCATCACTATTTCTTAGACAGGGAAACTGAAGCATGGGGTTGCTGATGAACATCCATATGGTTGGAAAAGCCTTTCTGTCGTCACGAGCCATACTATAATTCTTAAAAATTTTTATCAGTCTCTCCAAGATCACTGTCAAAACTTTAAACATAAAGAGTAGATCATGACCTGACAGTCGTCCATTAATTACAGAAGGCCATTCCAGATAATCAAAGCTGATGTACTTCACTAGAAAGTCCCTTTTTCAAGTACTTGGGAAAACTGCCACAGCTCAAATTTGGTAACGTTCACATTATTGCTCTGCAGGATCAATAATTCAAGTACTTGCGTACAACATCTCTTGCAGGTACTTTTTCACTGGAAACAAATATTTTGATGAAAGACCAAAGATGCAGTTAATTTAATTTTATACATCAAACATCAACAGTGGGCACAGGCTAACAAACCACGTAGCAAGACTGCAGCAAGGCGGGTGGACTTGCAGGTTTTGACTGTGCATCTGTTACAGACACTTGCTGCGGGGGAGCTCAACTCTACAGGAATTTTTTCACTTGATAATCATTCCTTTGGGTCCAATGTGAGAAGAGAGAGGACTGCTTAGTCAGAAGAAGAGCAGATGCGGAGTGCATGTGTTTCTGCCAAGATACTGAGCAATTTTTCTCATCCCCTCTGGAAACACCTGTGACAGCTTTCCTTCACTGCTTTTGGATCTTGCAAGCTAATATTTGAAGTTAATGCCGTGGGTGGATACGTTATTTTTATGCATCCCGTGAGCGAAAGAAGAAGTTCAGAGCTCATTTACTAATCAAAACATAAACTGTTTGTGACACTCGTATTTTCATAGATGGGAGATTTTGAGAAGTTCCAGCTAAAATCCCCCTACACGTTTTTCTTGTTGCTGTCAGAGTGACACTAGTGGGTTTCATCAACTCTGCTTGTGGGGTTTGAGTTTCTGTCTATGGGTCATGCAAAAAATGAGAAATGACTGTGCTTTTTTTTTCTACGCAGGCATGACCATAGTAAATAATGAGGTCTAGCCATTAAAAAAACCCAAACCAAACCAAACCCAAACAACAAAACTGATAGTATACATAGATCTTGTTTCCACCCTCTGGCAGTTAGGGCTTGGAGGATCCAGACAACCTCATGCGGTCCATCTGGAGTTGTACCAGGAGGTTATAGGCACCATTATGCATTAAGAACAAGCCTTTTTCCCCTTTAACTGGTTAAAAATTGGTGGTCTGAACTCTTGTGCTGTAAGTACATGCACTGAAGTAGAAGGCGGGCTGGTGAGCTGCCATATTGGGGTTGCAATCCCAAATAGAGCTACATGACTTTATATGTCCTGGCCTGAGGAAATTCAGCTAATTAGTCTGGCTTTTAGCAGGGGCTTAGACTAGATGACCTCCAGAGGTCCTTTCTGACTCAAATTATGGTGTGATTTTTATGGCCGAGGAATACATAGGTGATTTTCCACAGGGGTTACATATGTCCTTATGTGCTTAGATCTGCCCTGGAGTTCTACCCAGGTTGAAAACAGCTTCCTTCACTCCTCCCCTTTCTTAATTCCTTGAAAATACAGCTCATCTAAATTGAAATCAACAAGCAGGCTTCATGTGAGTAAGTAAGCATGAATGACTCCTGTTGTTTATCCTTCTTGCTGACCAAGATTAAACGTGACAGCATCCACAAATCCTCTAGGGTGAGAAGGAGTTCAGAACAAATGATCTTTAATGAAGGCTTTGAGGGATACCAAAATGCCCCCAAAACTCGGGGATGGGAAGAAAGTTGTACAGGCACAAAATGGGGCACAAAGCGGGAAGAAAGTTGTACAAGCACAAAACCTCCAAAGGTGAAATCCTGTGGTGTAATCACATACAAATTCACTATTACTGTATTGCATAAATAGATGCATTTAGTTCTTTGGTGCACAAGTCCGCACATGTCTAGCAGTAATAAAACTAATCCTGCAGATACACTTAAGGGAAAGGAACAAGAATTTTGACCCATTGGAGCAGTTCAGCCCTTTCAGAGAGAGGAGGACATGTGGTTTCATGGTTTCACTACCTGTTCTTTTTCACTCATCCGTAATCACCACTTCTCAGTTGGGATGCTGCAACGCTGCAGAAATTGAAAACAGAAATTTCAACAGAATTGAAACACAGATGCTTTTACCCTCTTGTCCTTTGTTTTTTCCAAGTTCTTAATTTCCAGACAGCTGGGGCTTTGGGGAGGGGGAGGCAAGATTAGATATCAAGGTAGTCCTCCAAGATAAAATGGTAAATACAGATACTCTTTGCTAAAATGGGAGCAGAAAGTAACAGATTTTGTCACTTTGTGTTTACAGCCATCTCAAACCCCAAAGTGGAGGCGAAGCTTATACACAGTCCAGACAAAGCTGAGGACTCTCAGAATGTGGTGAGGTTGAGCTGCTCAGCAACAGGGAAGCCAGCTCCAAAAATCACCTGGCGCCTTCCCAGCATCCTGCAGCAGAAACCAAGGGAGTACCTCATCGGGCTCGGCAACCAGAGTGTGACTGTCATCAGCAATTTCACCCATGCCCACGCCAAAATCCTCCAGGAGCACCCTATTGCCTGCATGATCCAACATCCCTCTCTAAACGGGACCCTGGTCCTTCCCGTGAACAGCCTGGCACAGGGTCAGTATGTAACCCTGCTCCTTCCCTGTAACAGGGAGGAGACCATGAAGCACCTCCTGGGGTAGATCAGGAAACTCCTTTGAGAGTCAGGGGCAGATGGGGAAGGCACCTGGAAGAGTTTCCAGGGCTGGGCTAGAAAGGGATGGTGGAGGTGCTGAGGAGTGGCCGGACATGTGGGTGGTGGCATACAATGCCATACTGCCCATCAGGTCCCTGTCATACCGTGATGTGCTACAGCCTCCCTGCCTCTGCTGAGGACTCGCAGGGTTTCCCTGTCACATAGCCTGATGCACCAACACAATGTGCCAGCCTTGGGTGGCTTGGAGGGGCTGGGTGCCGCATGGCCAACCACGGCATTGGACCCCAAGCACAGATCTGCTGGCAGTGCCACTTGTGTGCATGCTGGCATGTGCTCCCAGTGCCCCCATCCACCCCATCCCACCCCAGGGACTGGCCAAGGGATGTCTGAAATGGGTTTGATTTGTTGTTTTGTCCCCCTTCATGCACGAACTGAGTACCCACTGCTTTCCCCACAGGTCCGGACAGCAGCGTGGCACCGGCCATCGCCATTGTGGTGGGGGTGCTGGTCCCCCTCATTTCCCTCCTTCTTCTCGCCTGCCTCCTCTGCCACTGCCTCAGGCACCTACGTGACCCGGAGAGAAACCCGGCCCAGCCGTGCTGGGTAGGTCTACCCTTCCCCAGCCTGCAGCGGGGCTCACCCACGCTGGCTGCGAGAGTCACCACCAGGACCCGGTTTTCCCTGTCCACTCTGAGTCTGGCTGCATGCTGCCCAGCCCGGGCTGCACCCAGGGCCCAGAGGGATGAAGGGCTCAGCCCCCAGCCAGATGGCTAGGAAATAGGATGCTGGGAAGGCAAAACCTGAAGATGCTTAGCCAGGCCCATAGGAGCTCGACGGTGGTGGCAGCTAGAAAACATTCACTTTCCAAATGACAAGATATGGCGCAGGGCAGCCGTTGCTCTGTTACTATATTTATGCACAAAGAAGTTGTGCAAGCAGTGGCCATACCCGTGCACCATTCTTCTGCGTCTCCTAGAATAATCTCCCTCCGTCATGGCCAGCACAGCCCATGGAGGAAGCAGCTTTGAGGACGCATCTCAAACAAAACGGGGCCTTTAGAGGAAGAGCGTGCCTCTGTGCAGAAAGCCCAGGGTGCTGCACAATGGCAGGGGCCAAGGCGCTGCTGGTTGTCCACCAAGGCCGTCCTGGCACAGGGGGTGAAGAAGGCAAGCTCGAGGAGGGGGTAAACTGAGTGAGGTGGCTCCATTTCAGAAAATCACAACCCAGCTTTGTGCTGGAGGCACCTCAGCCTCCTCACGGGACACACCCAGCGTGTGCACCCTTACTTTTGATGAGTGTTTTGGAGGCAAAAAGTAGTGGGAGAAAATGCCATACATGTCTTCTTCCACGGCTGCCATGCCTCTAGGTACAAGCTGAGCCTGATGGGGGGGGTTACAAGGGGAAAACTGTAGACTCCCCTCACACAGAGCGATGCAAGGACCCATCGGGTAATGCACATAGTCCAGATCTTTACCCCCACACTTAAAATATCCATATACTTTGAAGAAGGAAAAAACTGCAATAATTTATCTTCTGTTAGGTCCTTCCTGCCTGTAACAAGGCCAAGAAATGCCGGCAATATGGAGCTGTGGGCAGGTGGGCTCCCACAGTGCCCCCCAGCCCTGGGGCACCACTGAACACCTGAGCAGCGGCCCACCCTACGTGCATGAGAGAGAAACTTCTTACAATGGCACCTCAGGCTTCCAAGCAAACCTGCTGTGACTTTACTTCAAGGGAAAAATACAAAAAAAGGACAATTTATAATAGATATTTATTTATTTTGTTACACTATAATATTCCGTTTTGTAGAAAAAAGCTGTAAGATATTTATTTGAGACTCAGACTGTCTGCGGGGATCTGCATAATGAAACCCATGTTTTGTATTTTCTGGAGTTTTGAAAGTTTTGTTTATTCCTTTCTGATATTTTAACACTGCAAGCTCAACACTGGGTTGGGTACCATTTGAAACAGAGCATCATTTTGTAGGGGTGCTGGCCTGGGAGGCGTTGCTGATGGGTCAAAGGAGACACCCACCAAGATGCAGGGAGCAGAAGACCCATGGAGCAGCCTAGCACACTTCTGTGGGCTTCAGGGGTTTGAAGCTCTTCCCCAAAGGGCATGAGAGATCAGGCTAAGACTACAGCCAGCCTGAACTTGTAACCGGGTGCCAGGAGCAACAGGCTTCAAGCCAGGAATCATTAGGCATGAGGAAGTTGCCAACTCTGACTTCCACCAGCCTTTCCTAGAAAGTAACACAAAAGCAAAGGGGAACAGAGAGGTTTCCTTCTCCCTTCTTCTTCTTCTGTAGTTTCCACAGCCCCCTTCTTAATTTCCCTAATCTATCAATCACAGCTGCCTTGTGTTTCCAGAAGTCCCACCTGCCTGCAGGGGGAAACAGGGAAATAAAAGGGCAGTTGGAGGAGCAGTAGGCTTGCTGGTGGACTTTGTGTGTGCTGTGGCAGGTGAGTGTGGTGGGAAGCAGGAGGCTGGTAGGAGTGAGAAGGAGGATGCTGCACGTGGGCAGATATACGCTGTGACAGGGTGATATGTATTACCTATTGCTTAAAATTAATTGCTTCTAACCTGCAGGTCAGATCTTGACAGTTCTCCTGTAATTCCCTGAGTCCTATCCTATGCTCTTGAAATCTTTCCCTGCAGAGCCAGAGAAGCAGAAACAAGCATCACCCTCCCAAGCCAGTGTGTTCTTGTGGGGAGCATGAAGGTGGTGCAGGCTGTGCCCTCTGGCTTCCCAGAGCCAGTGCATGTCCTCACCCGCCTACTTCAAATGTGTACATCCCAGATGAATCAGGTTGAGTTGTAGTCAAAAAGCCAAGTAACCGAAAATGAAAGTGTGGAGAATGAATAAACCCAGTCCTTGTGATAAAAGGCTTTTTTAGGTTCCCTAGAGCTTAGTAATAGCACAGCTGGTGAGTGTGGGGAAAGGGGAACTGGCTGCAACTGTCACAACCAGGAATTTGTCTCCTGAGGCCCGTAACTGTCAAAGGAGGAAGCCCCATTTTGTCCAAGCTTTCCCATTATTGCAGCTTAATTTCCTCCTCCTCCTCAGTGGGGGAAGGGGCCAGGGCAGAAGCAGGTTTTCCCCTGAGCTGGTGATTCATGGGGCAAGAGAGCAGAGCTCAGCCCCTGGCAGTCTCTGGAACAGGCTGGGTGGCATCAGCCCCCGCCACTCAGCAGGGCCCACACTTGCACTTCAGGGGGGTTTTGGAGACTTTTTTTGAGTTCTGAAAGTAAGTTTCCACTGATGTTTAAACTAACGGGTCTTTTTGTTTTTTAAGACAAAAAAGAAAAGGAAAAATGAGTCTCTTGCAGAAACAGGGAATCTGCACATGGGTAATGAAAAGGGTTTTCAAAGGGAAGAGAGAAAGGCACAAACCTTTATAAACTCAGGAAGATTGTGGAGATTACCTGTTATTATTGTCTATAAACTGATCACCTGGAGTGGGGGAAAGCAGGGTTTGGAGTCATGAAAGTATCTGTTTATGTACTGTAATTTCTTTTACTATTTAGCTGAATGTTGAATTGTGAAAAGCTTTTGTGGGTTTCTGCTTACAAGCACGATAGGACTAGACACTGAGTGGGAGAGAAGGATCTGGTAGCTTACAAGCAAAATGCTGTACAAGAAAGGAAGACATTATCAATCTATTTGTCTTTCACAGTATGGGAATAGGAACAGCAAACAACATCCCAAGGCAGAACACTTAAAACCAATACATGTATTTGCCTTCATGCTATGCAAAGCCACCTACTAAAATGCAG
>JAHREE010150821.1:0-14301 GCA_033628505.1 Tringa tobata | reverse complement strand
AGGGAAGGGAAGGGAAGGGAAGGGAAGGGAAGGGAAGGGAAGGGAAGGGAATGTGGCGGTGAAAGATCATATTCTCACCTTGGTACAGAACCGAGGCATACTGTGTCTACGGTTATTTTGAGGTAACCGATGTGAGGTAGTATAAGACTTAACTTTTTAGAAAAATTTCCACTACATAATACTTCATATGTTCAAGCACAGTATCTTTTGAGCTTAAATGTGTTCTTTTTGAAAAGAACCCATTTTTCAATTCAGTTAAAAGTTAGAATTCAGTTAAAAACTTCTATCCAACATAGAAGCTGGATGCTAAAGAGTGTGTTATACAGTAGTTACAAAGTATAATTCCAAATTAAAAGGTGCTTAGGGGAGAGATACAGACATGAGAAGTTTGATTAAAAAACAATAAACAAACAAGCAAAATAAACCCCTACCCATAGACCCAAAGCTAGCTAGTAGGTAAAACAAAGAAGAAGCATTCATTAAAGCAACACTTCTTAGAAGTTTAGTTCAAAGACAGAAAAGGAGATGCTAATCTGTATTGATGTTCTACAGTGCCTTTCCTAAGTATTTGACTGTACTAAGCATTCGATTAAGAGGAGACCTGAACTGTATTTCCCATGAAGTATGTCTGTCTCATGCTCTCCACGTTACATTTTTCTCTTTAGATATTATTTATGTTGGAACAGTACAATGGGGAATATTAAAAAAAAAAAAAACACCAAAAAACAAGCAAACAAACAAAAACCAAAAAAACACTACCCCCTCAAAAAACACCCAGAAATTACAGTTATTTTTATATGATTTTTTACCATAATTTGATTTCCCAAGAAAACATAATTTTTCATGGATTCCATTCAATTTTGGGAAAAAAAATCTAACCAAAAGTAAATTAAAATCTACTAGCAGGATTTTCATTTAAACAGCAAGTGTTGCACAAGAAGTCTTCATGTCACATATCATTTTAGCTGGGAGTATTTTTTCATGGGGAGAATTAAATCCATTTTAGGTTTACTTTTGGGTATATAAGTTAAATCAAACTCAAGTTTAATTTTGAGTACTCAGGGGTGTTATGGAGTGTACCATAGGCCTGCCACTGGCAGGACCAAAGATAACAAGTTGCCTTTTTTTAACATGATGCACCTACGATGCCCTTCAACTTGTACATTGATATTGCAATTAAATCCTCCCCAGATTAAATTTTCACTGATGAGTTATCAGCCGTTAATTTAGCTGTGCACTTAGTATGACCTGGTCACCTCACTGTACTACTTTCATGACTTTACAGTTCAGATTTTTGACTTGTGATTATGGAACTACTCTGCCAGAAATTGATAGCTAACACTATCACCCAGGTTCTTTTTTAAAACACTGGCTAGGTTTCCTATCCAAAAATGTGAGAAAAATAAAGCAAATTTTCTTCACTCATAACCACGAACTGAATATCAAAAGTTTGGTTTAATTTTCCCATGTTTTGGGTGGGAACTCCAGCAAGTATCTTAAAGGAAGAAAACATGAATATGGTGATGGAACAAGTTAGTATAAAATATCTAAATGCTTAAAATACAACTGTGGCTAGCTTCCTTTTTCCCAAAATGAGACAGCTTCTAGGTTAGGTGGGAACTTTGCCTTGTTTCAATAGCACAGTACTAATAATTTAAAAAAATGCATCCAGTATATCAAAGCTTAATCTAGCAAACACGTGACCTTGCTAAAGTGACCTTTGTTAAAAAGTGACCTTTGCTAAAAATAAAAGAAAACAAATGACCTTGTGGGATTAATTGGTTCTACTGAATGGTGCCACAAGTTGTTTCTTTCTGGTTGTTTTCCTGGCTCCCCTTTCAAGCTTTGTCATGTTCATTGCAACTGTTTGTTCTGCCTCTTGCTGTTTTTGCTGACTGCCTATGCTCTGCTCTCCACT
Source organism: Tringa tobata (assembly GCA_033628505.1). Taxonomy (NCBI): domain Eukaryota; kingdom Metazoa; phylum Chordata; class Aves; order Charadriiformes; family Scolopacidae; genus Tringa; species Tringa tobata. Next base: position 12,383 of record JAHREE010150821.1, on the reverse strand, counting down.
CATGCAAAGAGCTGCTCACACTGCTCTCTCTTCCAGTTAACTGGAGCACTGCTAAGGTCCAGTATGTTATCTACAATTGAGGTTTTCTCTAGTACTGATGATTGACCCCATCTTACAGCAGATGGAGGATTCTCAAACAGCTCCTCCTATCTCCCAGTTGGTAAAAAGATCTTAAACAACTTCTTCTACCTCATTCCATACACAAAGTCTACTGCCCTCTTCATTTCCCTCCTAGGCTGTAATTTGTGCTAATCCTGGAAGTTTGAGCCATACTTTACACTGAGTACTTACCACAGGGATTGTTACTTATAGCTTTGTAGTCCAAAAGCTATGGTAAATTTGAAACTTTTTCAGTTTATAACATGTTTATCTTTTAGTAGAATTACCTCTCATACATAATAGAACATCAGCATCTTTTTAGTTAGTTCCTCTTCTTTCCACCTAATGTTAACTCTCATTTCTTCAGCCTCCTTCCCCTTTGGATTTCCTTGGAGAGGAGAAATGTCAGGGGTTTTCTTTCACTTTATTGATTATACACCAAGTTTATGGATGCTTAATGGATCTTATTTGGCGGGATCCTTGATTTAAAATCTTGCAGAGAGAAAGATCGCTCATAACATTTGTTTGGCCTTTGTGAGACAGCTGGCTATTACCAAGACAAAGCAACTTTCAAGGGTGAAGTCTTAAAGACATTAAAGTAAAACTTTATCAGGAAACTCGTAGGCAACCTTAATCTCAGAGATCACTAATCTCTGTAATAATGACTCTATAGTGTAGGAACAATTTGCTGTCTCATATTTATTGCAAAATCTTTGTTAGGGCAGTCTTTTTTCTCTCAAGGAAATACAAAGTCATTGCATTATCAGCATCATTTTTCTGCAACACTTCAGATATAAACATGCTATAAGACATTTCTAATCGAATAAGAATTGCTTAAGTTTTATATTTGCCAAAAATATGTGTTGAAGAGAACGCTTAGTATTTCCAAATAAGAATATTATCTCGTATCACCATAATCCTCTCTGAGCAGCAGGAATTAAAACATTTACTTTCATTGTGTGGGTTGTTAAGAGATGAGCATTTGCAGACTGCATGATGTGATATTATAATGATATGCTTGTTGCAATATCTCAGTAAAGATGGATCCTGGTATCTGTTATTGTTCTTTTTTCTCATCAGCTCTGCCTAACTCTTCAGTAAAATATTTTTATGTTACCACTCTTTTTTGGTGGCTATTATTCTCTTCTCTATTAATATTATTAAAAATATTTTATTATGTTTTCTCCCATTAAGCACACCAGTATCTCTCTCTTCATGTATCCCTTAGAATCTGCAGATTTTTTTAAACCAGATGGAAAGGAAATGCTTAATCCTAGAGGAACTCTGATTTTATCCCTTAAGAAGTCTGTGACATCTTTATTCCAGTCAGTAAGGTGCTGAACACACTACAGAAGCTTATTTTCAGACATTTTGTTCCAAAAAAGTTTAAATGCCATCTCACCCACTAAAAAATTCTGTTCAAGCTTCCCACAGAACAAATTGGTTTCAGAGAGTCTTCTATTTTTCCATTATTCTGGCTTTACTATTTCCTTCCCAGTAATGCTTCCTACTCTTCTCTCCATACTGCGGTTACATTTTGTCTCCTGTCAGCAGGGGCAAGGCTGCCCCATGACAGGGCCAGGCTGTAGAGTGCCACTGAGCTCCTGAAATGTCTGGTGATGGGCAAACCAGGGCTGCAACCTGGTCAGGGGAGTCCTAACAGGAGCAGTGAGAGACAGGGCCAGAAACAAGGCTGGAGATGGGGGCAGAGACTGGAGACAAGGATACAGCTCACACCTGAGGTCCATCCAGGAACTGAGGCTAAAGACAAATTCTGGCATGTTGATATTGGCCTACTGCCAGACCTCTATCCGTGATCTTGGCTGTGAGGCTCAGATGTGCCCTGCAGTGGTTCTGTTGGAGCCAGCTGGAACTGTCTGTGTCTGGTACAGGGCATCCTGTCTTCAGAGACGCCATACCTAGAGCCCCCGACTGCCAAAACCAAACCTTGACACCTACACCCACTACACAAGTACACTAAAAACCTGGTTCAGGCAAGGACTGGGTGTGCAGAGTTGACCTGAAACAGGGCTTTAACATTCAGTCACAGAATCACAGAATTGTAGGGGTTGAAATCGAGGGCTACAAGCTGTTCAGAAGGGACAGGCAAGGAAGGAGGGGTGTACGTGCCACCCTCTATGTTAAGGAATGGATAGAGTGTGAGGAGATGTCCCCAAAGCCCTTCCTGGGGTGAGATGAAGAGAGAGTTGAGAGCTTGTGGGTGAGGATTACGAGGCGGGCCAGCATGAGGGACACTATAGTGGGTGTTTATTACAGGCCACCTGATCAGGATGGGGAAGCTGATGAAGCCTTGTACAACCCTCTCAAAGTAGCCTCGCAATCGCAGTCCTCTTCAATATATTCATCAATGACCTGGGTGAGGGGATGGAGTGTACACTCAGCAAGTTTGCTGACAATACAAAACTGGGAGGGGTGGTTGACACAATGGAGGGCTGTGCTGCCATACAGCGATACCTGGACAGGCTGGAGGGTTGGGCAGAGAGGAACCTGATGTACTTCAATAAAGGCAATTGCTGCAGCTGGGGAGGAATAACCCCATGCACCAGTACAGGTTTGGGGCTGACTTGCCGGAGAGCACCTCTGAGGAGAAAGACCTAGGTGTCCTGGTGGACAATAGGATGACCATGAGCCGACAATGTGCCCTTGTGGCCACGAAGGCCAATGGCATCCTGGGGTGCATCAGGAAGAGTGTGACCAGCGGGTCGAGAGAGGTTATCCTGCCCCTCTGCTCTGCCCTGGTGAGGCCCCATCTGGAGTACTGTGTTCTGGGCTCCCCAGTTCAGGAAGGACAGGCAACTGCTGGAGAAGTTACAGCGGAGGACTACAAAGATGATTAGGAGCCTGGAGCATATCTCTCTTATGTGGAGAGGCTGAGGGACTTGGGTCTTTTTAGTCTAGAGAACAGAAAACTGAGGGGGGATCTGATCAATGCTTATAAATACTTAAAGGGTGGGTGTCAAGAGGATGGGGCCAGTCTTTTTTCAGTGGTGCCCAGGGATAGGACAAGAGGAAATGGTCACAACCTTGAATATAAGAAGTTCCACCTAAACATGAGGAGGAACTTCTTTAATTTGAGGGTGGCAGAGCACTGGAATAGGCTGCCCAGGGAGGTGGTGGAGTCTTCTTCTCCGGAGACATTCAAAACCCGCCTGGTCAAGTTCCCGTGCAACCTGCTCTAGGTGGACCTGCTCTGGCAGGGTGGTTGGACTAGATGATCTCCAGAGGTCCCTTCCAATCCCATGTGATTCTGTGATTGTCTGAAAGGGACTTTCGGAGATCATCTAGTCCAACCCGTAGGCTCCAGGGCGTGTGGTTGCAGGGAAACTCCAGGTGAAGCCAATAAGGGTCTGTAAGATCCAGTGTTGTCTTCAGGGCCCTGGCATTTCCAAGGAAGGTGTCTAGGACAATGTTTGCTCTTCGTCTCCATCTGGCCATATCTCTGCAGGTGCTGCATAGCATTTTGATGAGACATTTGTTCAGAATGCAGTTTGCTATACAGTATCTCCCGTTTTCCTGCTTTTTTTTTTTTTTTGTTTTGGAGGATGCTTTTACAATATAGCTGGGACATGTGCACTGCCAAGGGATTCACAAGTAGTATTCTCCAACACAGTTTAGACAGAGCCTCTCTACCCTGGGAATCAATGCCAAGTCCAGTCCTTATCACTTATATGTTCCAATGAGATTTATATTCCAATTCTGCTATAAATGGAAAATTGGACTCCTTCAGTCCTTTTATCCGCCACAAACAAACCACATGCTGTCATCTTAGGTTCCCATTTCACTCTTTTGACTATTCATAATAAAGAAATGTTAGTTTATGCTGTAAGCATATGTAAGAGGAGCGTGTCTGCTTCATTAAGGGCTTCTGTTCAAAAGAGCCACAAAACAGAACATACAGACATAGGATAAGGGAGGTTGTGATAAGAACAAACTTGGTCAGTGACAAGAGTATACGGAGTGTGGGAATGTTTCTTTTTTTTCAGTTGGGAGGATAAGGAAAGGGAGGGAGACAAACACAGAGACATAAAACCTGACCAATTAACATTAACAGTCAATAATCATACACAAACCTGGTCAGTCACCTGGTCAGATGGGCTATCAAAAAACTGCAGGCAAACGGCACTTTGCAATGGATGAGGTTGCAAACCTGGGAGTACAGGATATTGAAGAGAATCAGTGAGGCCATGCCAACTTAAGAGGCAATGTGCAGGGGAAGGGGGAGTGAGAGACTCAGAGCTAGTGGCTAGAGCAGGACTACAGGTCACAACCAGTGTGCCTGGTGCTGGCCATGGGGCGGGGGTGTGATTTCTGTGGCTTCCACAATCCTGGTGTGCATAGTGTGTGCATATGGTTTCACTAACAAAATTCAAGCTGGACTCGACACTGAGTAGGAGGTGATGGGGATCTTCCACTCAAAGACAGTTATCACATTTTATATCTTGCAGTGTAGTGGAATCAAGTCCACAATTGTTGAAATAGCCACTTTGTTGTCTGATCACTTAGAAGAAAAAAAAAAAAGATATTGCAACTGAAATTATTAAAATCCTGATTTTTTTTTTTCCTTAAGCTATAAAGCCCTTTACCAAAAATGTAAAAAAAGAGTCCAATTTGTACCATTTGAGACTTTAAAAAGTCAAGAATATGATTTTTTCCTGAAATCAAGGTCCTACCATCTCCACCAGTAGGACAGCTTATAAAATGGAGTGTTATGTGATTGCAGTATAAAAAGGATGCTGGCTTCTAGAGTGTCTTGAATTTTCACATGGTGATAAAGAGTAGCCCCAAAGAGACTAAATTATAGGAACCTAACTAGAGTAGAAGAAATTAATAAATAGGAACAAATGTAGTGAGGTCTGTTTTTCAATCAAAAGTTTATCCTCTCTTTAACAAACAGATTAAAACAATCATTCTTCAACATGGTCACTACAACACCCTTGAACAAAAAAGGGTTTACAAATAACAGCTTCAAGGAAAATAACCTTATTATCAAGAGTGACCTGATTTTGCATACTTACATTTTTCTTAGCTACTGGATTAGTTTGTAATTGTAATGTATGTATGGGGTTTTGTCGTTCTTTTCCCTGCTGAAAAGACACAAGACTCAGGGAGGCAATATGTGTTTGTTTTTTGTGGATATAATTTTAGAATAAACTATTGATTGCAAAATATCTTATTCCAATAGCAAGTCATCACAGCATCAACACATCAAGACAAAATTCTCCTTTCTAATTGCTTGGTTTGTAAAATATATTGCACACAACAAGGAGACTAACAAAAACAGATGTACTCTGTCAGCCAAAGGGGAAATATCTGCATAACAAGTTAGCCCAGGAGAGGCTTATGTTAGCGTAGAAATGTGATCATTAATGTACATTATCATTCTTCATCACTCTGTTCTCTGCTTACTGTCTTTGCTTTCAGCTTCTAAAATCCTGTGGACTACTACCATTGGTACGTACCATTTATAGAGCATACAATACTTCAAATACTTAATGGGTCATCCAAATAAGAGAGAAGGAGGCAGCTGAGACATGCTTTCAGAAGCAGATCCTTACATCAGGGATTTGCTCACCACAATGTGGAGACACATCTGGAGCAGCATATGTAGATGTAGCAGTCAGCTTTAATCTCTCCAGCTGAGTTTTAAGTGAGGACAGGGCAGCTATTCAATAAAGTGCCACAGAGGCTCATGTGATACTGGAAACAGTAAATCAAATGTACGAGAATGTCAGAGAACAACTCCATTCGGTTGGCATAGTCAGCAGATGCAATTCAAGTGCCTAACATTTCAGGCAGAAACATATCCTAGGAGGGCTAAAATTATGGTTTTTGAGATGCCATGAAGGGCTCATGATTTGTTAAACTGAATGCTTACCACTCACCTCCCTTTGTCGAGGATGTTCAGAAGTCCTCTGAAGATTCTGGTTTTATAGCTTGTTTAGACCGTATGTATGTAAGGAAAATTTAAAGGAAAAAAAAAAAGTAACTGTAGAGTACTGGTAGAATACTTCAGCTAGGAAAATGCAATTCTACTGGTTCCTTTCTTCTCCCTCTTCCTTTCCTTCTCCTTCTTCCTCGCCCTCTCTCTTCCCCTCCTCCCCATTACCCTCGCCTCACTCCCTACTTCTTTTCCTAGTGCCCTCTCCCTTCAATTATAAAAGTAGGAGTACATCTGAGCAAGTACAAAAATGAGGCCAAGACCCTCTAGACCAAATAGATTTGAACATGTAATTCTCACATTTCATGAGGCAGAAGGTAACAATTGAAGCAAAAGGCAATAGTTGGAATTTGATTAGATTACTCATGTGTTTTACCATAGATGAGAAGGAGAGGGAAGGGGAGGGAACGGGACGGAGTGGACGAAGGGGACAGAGGGGAGAAAATGAAAAGGAAGCAATATTATTGAAGTTACACATGCCAACATTTCCATAAATGGCTGTGGCACAATTTTCCTCAAGAAGGAAGTATTCCTCCTTATAAGAAACAGCTGAAGAAACTGTGTGTAGTTGGTTGGCCTTAGGTGGATGCCAAGTGCCCACCAAGCCGCTCTATCACTCCTCTCCTCAGCAGGACAGGGAGGGGAGAAAATAAGATAGAAAACAACTTGTGGGTCAAGATAAAGGCAGTTTGATGAAACAACAGCAAAGGCCGCATGCAGAAGCAAAGGAAAAGAAAGGATTTTATTTTCTACTTCCCATCAGCAGGCAATATCCAGTCACTTCCCGGGAAGTAGGGCTAGAGTATGCGTAGTGGTGGCTCTGGAAGACAAACATAATGTTTCTCCCCGCCCTCCCCACCCCCCTCCCCTTTCTCTTAGTTGTTATTGCTGAGCACACATTATATAGTATGGACTATCCCTTTGGTCAGTTTGGATCAGGTGTCCTGAATGTGTTCCATCCCAAGATCTTGTCTACCACCATCCTTCTGTTGAGAGGGCAATGTTGGAGATATAGTCTTGATGCTGTGCAAGCCCTGCTCAGCAGTAGCCAAAACACTGGTGTGTTTTCAACACCTTTCTAGCTACCAATACAAAGCACAGCACTGTAAGGTCTGCTATGGGGAAAATTAATTTCATCTTACGAAGACCCAATACACTTGCCTTGTTTAGCCTGGAAAAAAGGAGGCTTAGGGGAGACTTTATTGCTCTCTACAACTACCTGAAAGGATCTTGTGAAAAGGTGGGTGTCAGTCTCTTCTCCCAGGTAACAATGGATAGGATGAGAAGAAACAGCCTCAAAATGCACCAGGGGAGGTTTGGGTTGGATATTAGGAAAAACTTCTTCACTGAAAGGGTTATCAAGCACTGGAACTTACCAGGAAAGTGGTTGAATCACCATTCCTGGAGGTATTTAAAGATAGGTAGAAGTGGTGCTTAGCCACATGGATTACTGGTGGACTTGGAATCAAATTTAAAGGTCTTTTCCAAACTAAGCTATTCTACAATTTTATGAATTCCAAAGCAACGTAAAATTTGGAAATGGAATTTCAGGGAAAATCTGCTCTTCAAAATGTAAATCAAAGTGTGAAAAAGACAAGTTTAAAAAATAGATTTTATTTCTTTTCTTTTTTTTTTTTCTTTATAAAGCATGGTTAAAGAGGGAGAAACAGTGAATAAAATAAGCAAAATTTAGTTGTCCTAACATACTAATGAGCAGGATGATGGGGTGAAAGAGAAGATGGTTTGATTATAAACACAAAACAAAGTCTACATTTCATTCAGTTCTAAATTGATGATTTTACCTGAGATGGTAATAATTTTTAACCATGGATAATGTTATCAATACATTATTTTAACAAACTAAATTGCTGCAATTATAAGTGATACAGTTTGTGTTGATGTACAACAAATTCAATGAAAGATTAAGGAGAATGCAAAGAGAAGAAATGCGTATTATGATAAAATATAATGCAAGTGATGATTTACTCTAAGCATGAAGTGGAATGTCAGGTTAAAGATATCTTTAGCAATACAAATATTTTGTTTGTACTTGTATAATTGTAAGTATTAAATTGCTTAATCAACATATGTGATTCTGGGAAGACACCAAAAGGTCATCAACTAACTTACAAATTACAAGTGACAATCATAGTAAAATATGATTTAAGTAAAATAAATGCAAATTTAAGATAGATTTCCCAGAAGGAATTATTTATGGACTAAACAGTAAGTGTGATAAAATCATTCAAGGAATGATTTATATAGAAATTAGAAAACTCTGGAGAAGCACAGAGAAATAGTTGTCTGGTTTATTCCACCCCTATGTGAAAATCAGGATTTTTAAAAATGCGCAAGGAAAATGCATGTGGCCAAAACTACTGGAAGAAAACATGTGGTCTGTTGCCTATGTTCCAAGTACAGACTTTTGCAAGAAAAATAAAATCAGATCTGTAGAGAAGTTGTATTGGGTTTGAGTGGCAAGGTTTTGGTAGTGAGGAGGATAACAAAACCAAAAAACAGATAAAGAAAATCAAAGAACAGGAATTTTTAAGAGTATGCAAAAACCATAATTGATTTTTGCTTTTTCTGTGCTTCTTGTGGAAGGCAATAAATAGCAAAAATTACCTTAGTTAGCCATCTTAGTTGGAAAATAGTCCTTCGTGACATTCTTGTGATTAAATTAAAGGTCTAATTAACTACATTTTTATTTACATATTTTATTGAATATATAAGCTTTTCTTTTTAAGCAACTGTGTATCAACCTTGTGATGTTTTTTATGTGTTGTTTATTTTCTTTATAACAAACAGCTAAAATTCATATTTTAATATAAAATAGCAGTTGCTAAATATATGCATATAAGCATCTTGTCTTAGATGCTGTAGGCTGGTAGTTAGCTACTGTCTTGTATGTGGTTGTCTTTTCCTTCCAAAACATTTTAGAGGACATGTTAGAGGAGTCACGAAGCAGACACTGCAGAGTTCTTCCTCACTTCCCATTGACTCTTAACTGTTAACCTTGTCATAAGGGTATTGATGGGAGGCTTATCATACTAATTTGTGTCATCTTCTTGTTCTTTCAGTTTCTGCCAGTATTTCCACCACCTTCTCTTCTGGTGCACCTTTCAGGAGTCTTATTTACTCCATCTAAAATGTTTCATATGTCTTCACCTGTGTCCTGGTTTGGGGGTGGAACAGGGTCAACTTTCTGTTCAGTGGGAGAGGTTCTTGCTTACACTTGTTGCTGTGGCAACCAGGGTCTGCTGACCCTGGAGGGGTTGCACCTGTGGGGAGGAATGGACAGGTCAGATGACCCAAACTGACCAACAGGGTGTTCCATTCCATCTGCCATGGTCAGTATAAAAGCTGAGGCATCCAAGGGGGTTGGGTCTTTGTCTTTGGCTCCTTGTCTTTGGTTCCTTCTTCAATCAGGAGAACCCTGTGAGTTTGTCTAACTTTAATCCCCATCATAGTGTTCTGGAATCCTGTTCCCATTCACTGAATCTGGGACTTTCCTAGTGCCTGCTAATGACACCTCCCTGGGAGCTTGATATGGTTTTGTATGTGTATTTATATTCATTGTATCTATTTCATTATTTCCTTCTTGATTTTATTATTTATATTTCATTAAAGTAGTTTAGTTTTTTTCTAAACTCATGAATCTCTTTATCTCTCTTCTTCCTGTCCTTGAAGCAAGAGGCAGGAGACAGCATCTGTTGTCTTGTCATTGGTCAACCTGGTCTAAACCATGACAATCTGCTGATCCCCTACCATATCAGGATTTCTTTATACCTTCAGTACACCCTGTGTCACATCTATCCCTCTTCTCTAGGTTCTCCAGTTTGTTAACCATTGTTGGCAGATGTTTCAGCCTTGACTCGTTTCAGTAATTTACCGTTGGCTTGTGTCCTTTGATTGTTTCAGTCCCACTTCTGAAGTTACCCCCCAAAGCTTCATTCAGGCCATGTAAATGAATCCCTTATTTGGGGAATGTGTCAGAATTTTGGGTGTCTTGGGATCTCTCCATAATGAAAGGGAAAAATGTACATCTAGCCTACATGAAATGTGAATCACCTTATCTTGCTCTGATGCCTCTGCAGTGAGGAAAATGTGGCAACACTTTTATCTCAATGAACTGAAATGAATGTTTTAATTTGCATGGGAAGATCAAGGTGCTTTGTATGTTTTGTCTGGCTATTTGATTTAGTTAAATTGACAAAAATGAACTTAGGGTATTAAAGATTGATTTTTTTTTTTTTTTTTTTTTTGCTTTATACAAATAACCTTTCAAATCTGAAAGTCATGAAGACAATATACACTCAGTCATCAACATGTAATTAAAATGATTATTTTCTCTAATACTAGAGAACTATTTCAACACAGAAGTGATCATGTGAAGTTAGATAATCTTTTCTGGTTTATGAGTTTATTAAACACCAATAAAAAAACCTTCAATGCCAGTATAATTGCCTTTGTACTATTCTACCTGATTTTTTCTCACGGAAGTCCTGATCCAATGACAATTATGTTTAATAGAAATGTTCCTTTGGCTTCAAAGGACCGGTTCCAAGTGAGAGCAAAAAGCCAATTGAAAATTCTGTGAACAAAGGCACATTACTTTCTCAACATGACTAGCATGAATAATAACGTGTGACAAGAGAGACCGTGAATAACTTATGATTCACTGGAAGAAAGAAGATCGGACTTTGAACTGTAGTAATTGCATTTTGTATAAGTTTGCACTTAGCACCTATTAAATTTGCAATAGCTGATTTACCTTTTAGGTGTTATTAGACACTTGAAGATTCACCATTCTTCAAATAAAGAAAAAAAAAACCCTAAAAGGTAGTAGTGCATCAAACTAGAATAGGTAAGACATGCACATTTCTAAAATGTGTTATAGTGAAGTACATATGTGGAAAAGCAGTATTGTGAAATAAGTTGTTGTAATTGAATCCTGGGAAAAAAATGTACAGAAATCACTTACATATTTCCCAGGATATCTTCAAAAGCATAGAGGGCTAGAAATACTTTTTGCCCATTGTACACTCTTTTAGTTTTACAGTGGAGTAAAATAAGACAAAAATATCCTTCTGCCTTTGAAAATAAAAAAAACAGGAAACAAAAACATGAAAAATCATATGCAAATATCACAGATATCTTCTTTGAATGGTGGACCTTCATATTACAAGATCAAGCTTGATATTTATATTTACTCCACATTTTTGTCTCAAAACTGCTAAAATAAATTATAAATTTCTTTCCTCATTTCTATAAATACATTCAGCAAAATAATATCATACCGATGTTCACATAGACTGTTCTAGAATGTGAGACTGATAAATTTATAAAAAATGGAAATTTTTTTTCCTATAAGAGGACATATTTGACTGTTTCCTTTAAAAAGTTTTGTGCAGATTTTTGGAGGAAAAAAGGTATTAACCAGGAAAGTCAAGTTCTTTTTTTTCTGTAAGAGCTTCTTACCCATATTTATATTAAAAAAACAGCTAAACAAAAAAACTAACAACAACAACAAAAAAAAGGAAACAAGGAAACATTTTGCTCAGGAGACGGAGAGAGCAGGAAGAGAGAAGAGACAGACAAAAATGGAAAGAAATGGAGGGGGAAGAAAAAGGAAAAGGCATCTAAATTGAAAGACTTTCCTTATTATGCTTTTTATGCGTACAAAGCTTGGACACTTGTTTTGTTTTTTTTTCTTCTATGTGTGATAGATGTTCTACGCATAATGTGAATCACTACATCATATGCAGCTTTATGCTGTGTGTAAAATGCCCAGTGGAATAACTGCAAACTCTGTATATTAAATGAATGAAAAATATGTAGCTAAGCACCTGAAAGTTAAATAACAACATCTTTCCTGCTAATCTTTAGACGTACTGTTATGGTAAACACTCTCTTGAGGTAGTTATCAAAATACGTCAAAACTCTTTACACTCTATGCCAGTGTACATACATTTGCCATTTTTTCCCACCTTATTTCATGCTTACTCTAAAAATTCTCCCTCCTTTCTTGTGTGAAATTGGAATCAATCGAATGTCTTATTGAAATGAATGAAAAAATAAATAGCTATTTTATTAGTATATTCACAGTTGGCCAGAAAATATCCATTATTGTGATGGTCTTTTGAAGTTTTAGCTTAATGCGGCTGTGATGTAACAATGCCTACAGGTGTCTGACTGTCGTGGTTTCAGCCAAAATCACCACAACTGGACTGACAGATGGCCCTTCCTCCCCCCCGCCAAAAGAGGAGAGGAAGAGATGAGGAGATTCAGAAGTTTATAATGAACTAGACTACTTTAATGAAGA
>JAHREE010150820.1:76265-95904 GCA_033628505.1 Tringa tobata | reverse complement strand
CAGGGGGTGGCACTGGGGGGGCTTTAGGGTGTCTTCCAACCCAAACCAGTCTATGATGATTCTATAACTTCTCCTCTTTGCCACAGCAGTGGATGTGTAGAGCGTCCCTTCCTATGCTCTTAAGCTTCTGATTGTCAAAGTAGAAGCCAATAGTCCTTGAGGAAGGAGTGGCAGTATGTTCAAAATGATCTCAGTTTGATCCCGAGACTTACTCGTCATGCACTGAAAACTTGGGGTGTCTGAGATGCCTCATGTTTTAAATATCACTTCACCTGTGAGATACACGTTCCATGAGTCTCTCTGAGAACCCTTGGGTGAGTCTTTGAGTCTTTGTGATATTCCTGAGAGCAGAGCCGTGACAGCTGGTTGTACTTACAGCTGTAAAACCTATGGAAGGAGTTTCCAACACATGGAAACACCAAACCAGTTGATACGATGTCAGGACTATGGACGGAAGGTGATCTCATAGACATTTGTTGGTGTAGATCTGGTGGGCTTCATCCTTTTCTAAAAACAACTCCTGTCTTTTAAAGTTGGCGTGCCTCAGATGTATGCCTCCTGCTCGCTTTACATTAACCAGACCTGCTCTGGAAGGTGAAGGCTATAGATTGAGTCCATAACTTTGATACCCAGTTGTTTCCAATAACTGGATGTCAGAAATAAGACACCTCAACCAGGTATGTTTTCTAGCTGTTCTGATCTTTGTGTGATTGTATGTGTTAGAACCTCACAGCGACGTTTCCATGTCCAGCAACATTCCTCTCTTCCTTTTAAGACCTAGAGCATGGCAAATTCCTAGACAAATCCAAAAGTGCTTTCACCGCGGATCAGCTGAACGCAGAGCTCTTGCCATGGGAATTAACTGTCCTGTGTGCCGAGCGTGAGCTGGAGCGGTGAGAACTCGGGAACTGGCTCAAGTTCCTCTCTGGCTTTTTGTATGACCAGTTTCTGGTCATGGGATGGAAAAAGAACAGTTAGTCGTTGGTCCAAGTTCAGCCATATTTAATTATAGCGTCCATAATGGCGTTTAAGTTCTGGCTTTGTTTTGTGTGTGTTGGCTGCCAGGTGAGGATAACCCACCGCGCTGGGAAACCCTCCTGCCAGGTAGGGAAGTGACAACAAGAAAATCATGGGGTAAAATTCTCACCGTTCCCATCAGAAAAGTTTATCCCGAGCTGGCTCTAAACATATTCATATATATACAGAACGATGCCTTCCGTGGTTTTACGTGGCTTCTCAAGTGTGCTGCTGGCATGGATCTCGTGTAACTGAGTGCTGAGGGCTGTTCTTGCCGACGGTGGATGGAAGGGAAGAGCCCTTCCCCTACATCAGAGCAAAGCCGGCTCCGCGGAGCCAACAAGGACGATAGAGCAGGAAAGTCCTTCCCAGAATTACCCTGCAGCTGGAATTGCTCAGGTACCAGAGAAGCAAATATTTTATGGAAGCAAGTCAGCACTTGGAAATATTTTCTTTTCTCTCTTAAGTCAAACAACAAAGTGAGATAATGTTTGTGCTTGTGGCCCGCTGGGTTCATGCGTTTAATGAATAATCCCGCAACCCAGGGATTCAGACCTTCCTTTGATCCCTGTTTGTTTGTAATTCTCCCAGTCACTGCTACTCTGCGGGTCCCAATGGGGAGAATATAAACAGAGCTAATGCTCTAAGCTGTGATTTGCTTAATCATCTCAGGAGGGTGAGAGATATCCAGGCTGCATATGAAGTCACAAGAAGTTTTTTTTTTCTCTCTCTTTTCTTAATTCCTCAGCGTGTTTAAGACACTGCGGAAGCTTAAAAAAGCTGTGAAAGCCTGAACCTTATGGCTACTGTTGTTATTGCACAGAATGTTTGATGGGACCAGAGTCAGCACTGCCTTGCAGGTGTGAGGTCCTTCTTCCTTTTTGGTGGCCATCACACCCAGGTCATCTTCTGATAGCTTGGCTTGCTGTCTTTCAGTCTTTTGCCACCAATCTATGGTGGTCCTCAGAGAAGAGGAGGAAGGACTGGTGGTTTGTTCTGATTTTTTTTGTGTGGTTTATATTAATGCTTAAGTGACTCTTCTGCCTCCCTTGAGGGAAAGGGTATACTGATTCTCTGCTCTGTGTAACTGCACTATGTTTCTGCACAAGAAGAACTGGCTTGCTTTGTGTTATCAACATTTCATAGATAATATTTACTTATTGTGAAATATCCCAGAGAGATGTCCTGCCTGCTGGCTTCTGGAGGCACTTAACAGATCGAGCCCTTAACGTATAGCAAAACCATGTATTTTGATGGCCACCTTGTTTGGTGAGGGCTGTTTCAGATACAAACTCTTCCCTGCCTTCAGCCCCCAAAAAACAAACAAGCAGAAGTTTTGGCAACAGTTAAGCAGAGTCAAAACAAATTCCCATACGCGTTCCATCAAAGACAATATTATTCAGGAACTGAAATCAGAGTCAAGATTGTCCCAGGATGGGTTCTGGGGGATCCAGGGCAGTGACACTCCAGTAAAGGACAGATTTTTCTCATGGCACACACCCTTGTGGTACTGTTAGAAAGGTCTTCTCATGCTTCTGGAATAAAAGGCAATTTCATACAATTCTTCAAGAAAAGATAAGGGAGAATTCTTAACTTCATAGGAGATTTTCTTTTTATTTTATTTTGAAGGACCTAATAAATCAGAGCACAGAAGTTTCAGCACATCCCGGAACCTAATGAGAACATCCTGACATAATATTTTCCACTTGACGACCTGGGTGGTTTCTCTTGCAAGCGCTGATCCCTCATAATTAGGCAGTACCAGCAGTGCTGCAAAGAGTTTGCATATAGACAGTTCCCGGGGAAATCGGTTACAAGTCTGTCAGAACTGTTGGAATAAGTGTTTGACCTATGTGATGCTTCTTTTCTTCCCTGGCTTTTCAAAAGCACACTTCAAAATAAGCCTTAGTGAGCAAAAAATGAGGGGCTGTCACAAATTTATTAGTGTGTGTGTATTGACCTTTGTTATAATTAAGCAACCTGTTATGTTTCTCGTACTAATTATTTGGCAAAAGCTTCTCAGAAGCCAACAGGTATTTTTATTCCACATCTCAAGGGCCAGATCTTTATAAGGTGGCAACATCTTAAATTGTTCTTTAAAGGTATTTAGTAAAGAACAAAGGGAACAGTCAGGAAATGGTGTTGTGGAGCTGCTAGAAATCCACTGTAATACTTGAAACTCTTCTAAATCTGAGTTCCATGGATGCATTTAAATGATCGACGAGATTTTGTATAAAGCAGGTTGCTGAGGACCATTGACAATCTGATCTGCATTGAGCATAGCTAAAATCTGAACAAAATCTGTCTTTGGCTTTAATAGGCTTGAAGCTACAGAATAACTTTTTCACGACAGCTTTTTTGTGTCTTGAGGACAGCGGTGTTTATGAGTGCTACATGCTTTGTGTTCAGTAATTTCTTTTGTCACTGTCCTGGTTGCAGATGCAGAGAAGTTCAACGAAATAGAAGAAATAGACTAAGCTCTACGCAGGCTGAAAGGTCTGAGGATTAAGACTGGGGAAAAGGCAGAGCAAAACTTGGTGAGAACGCCTGTCTCCACCCTGGTAACAGGGGTTTTAGGAGCTGAGGAGAACACAGAGCTTCAAGGAACTATAAGCAGGAGAGAAAGCAATCATGGAAATTCGTGTTCATCCAGTGGGTAACGACTAGCAGAATGTGCAGCGGCTTCTTAGTGCAACTTCAGAAGTGACATGATGAGTTGGCCTAGTTTCCTTTCTTTCAAAATGAGCATAATGGGATTTTTTAGCTGTTACAGAACACAGCTGTCCTCGGGGAAGTTTCATACATTAACGCACTCGTTAAAAAGGGATGTACATTGATCTCAATTTGTTCTGATTTTTCATTAGTTTAATTTTGTATCAGTGAAGTTGTGGAGTCTCCCTAGACACAGTTGCCAGCTGTATTTAGACTGAACATTAGGAAAGAATTCTTCACAGAAAGAGTGGTCAGACACTGGAATAGGCTGCCCAGGGAGGGGGTTGAGTCACCATCCCTGGATGTGTTTAAGAGACGATTAGATGTGGTGCTGAGGGATATGGTGTAGGGGAGGACTTTGTAGAGTAGGGTAGATGGTTGGACTCGATGATCCCAAGGGTCTCTTCCAACCTAGACGATTCTATGATTCTATGATTTTTAGGAAGAGGCTAGATTAGGCAATGGGATGTTTGCTCCTCCTAAATTTGTCAGTGGATCAGTACAACCCAATTCCTATTAAGAACATGGCTATTATTTTAATATATATATTTTTTAAAAATTAAGAATATTGCTATTATTAGTCCTGTGAGGAGCAGGGAGTTGGACTTGGTGGTCCTGGGGATCTTGCTGCTCAGGGCAGTCCCCATCCTGGGAGGTATTTAAAAGCCGGGTAGACGTGGAGCTGAGGGACATGGGTTACAGAATCACAGAATCCTCATGGTTGGAAGGGACCTTTGAGATCATCGAGTCCAACCATAAAGTTAGTGATGGGTTTTGTCAGGGTTGTGGGCTGATGGTTGGACTCGATGATCTGAAAGGTCCCTTCCAACCTGGGCAATTCTGTGATTCTGTTGGTTGCCTTACTCCTTGATTCTATCTTTATAGATCACTTCCAACTTTATATACATATATATATAAGGAATGCTGCCAATATCAATGGCATTGTATCACAAAATTCAGCCCATGGATTTTACAATATAAAATAAGATTATAAGAGTCTTCCATGTGGAAAATCCTTAGGGTTCTCTTCAGATACACAGAGGCTTGACTTGATGACAGCATTCATTAAACTAGACTTGGGGAGATCACAGATTTATTTAATAGTAGGGGAAGAACTGCAGTTTCATTCTGTTAAAGTTACACGCTAGGGAAGATACACGTTTTGACCCAGAATATCTTTTTTTTTTAAATACAGGAAAGCATTTAGGAGGGGTACAGTTATGCCAAATTTTTGACATAGGCAAAATGTTAGAAGTTCAGTGTTTCTGAAGAAGGATTGGAAGGGAGGCAGACTTCATGGGTCTGGGAAGGGGTTATGGCTTTGAGAACGGGCGCGTCTGGGGTCATGGAGAGGCTCTAGAGATATATTGGCTTGACAGAAACCAGCCATCTGATTCCAGCAGCCGGTTCCAAGTCTCTCGAGGTGGCACCAGGCGAGGTGAGCAGCCGTGGGGTTCGGCAAAATACGATGACAGAGCGTGTGGGGGAGAGTTCCTTCCGGTGCGTCCCTCCTCCCTTTCCACTACTTCATCTGCTACAGGCACAGAACTCCTCCTGCCTTGTCTTGGCAGAGGAGCCCCAGCTGGAGAGGAAAATGTCATTCTCTGCTCTCCTCATTTTTGCTAGATGATGCAGGGCAGACAGGCTGTGAAAAAAGGAAAAATAATATAAATACACACCTGCAGACGTGCATGCGATGCTGTGTGTTCTGTCTTCCTCCCCCATAACCGTTTCACCGGGTGAAAGCGCCCGGACTGATCTGCTTCTGGCAGGTAAAGACCGGGATGTAAAAATCACAGGTGACCAGTGAAATAAAAAAAAAGGAAGAGAAAACGAAGCAGCTAGTTCCAGAATGAGATTAGGGAGGATTAGTCTGTCTCGCACCAATCCACCGACAAACAGACTCGTGTCCTGGGTGTGTAACAGAGAATATCATTGTGTGGCAGACAATGCTCTCACAGCTCCCGGGCAGGCTTTGTAGATTAACTTGCAAAGCACCTCTGTCTTCAAATGATTAATTTAAACAATTCACTTCAGGAAGCGTTGCTGTGATCTCTTCAGAAGGGGGTCGTTTCTCCAACTTGTGCTTGTGTCTGAATTACTCTCTGTGCTCTAGAGAAGAGCTGGATAAGGAGAGATGGGTTTGTTGGTTCCCTGGTGACGGCAGCTCCAAGGTGAAGGTACAGGGGTGTCCAGAGGGACTCCTGGGGCATTTGGCTCACAAATCTGCAGCACTGCCGACCTGTAAACTGCTCATCTCAGTGCTGAAACCACCCCTGGGTTTCAATATTTGCAGATGATGTGTCCCTGCAGCACCGATGCTCAGTGGAGTTACACCAGCTTCAACACCACAGGTTTTCCGAAGCCCTGGATTAACATGCAAAGATAAAAATGCATTTTTCTTTGAATGCCAGTTTTCCTTGCAGTCCTTTCCATGCAAAGCCTGTGATCGTACACGGGGGAAGTCATGGCACGTGTGTTTCTTACCCATTGCCTGATGACCTCTAGAGACGTAGCCATGTGTTGTGTCCTGAGCTCCCATGGTGTGTGGCACTTCCAGTGGATGACACCCATCTCCTAGCGCTGCTGGCGTCTGTCCGGCCCGGAAACTCTGCAGGAACACACACACGTGCCTGAGTGCACAGTTTGGACCGAAGAGAACAATTTATATAACTTTGGGTTTTGGCCAGAGGGAAGTTTGAAACCAGAAGGATGGTTGTGCTTGTTATTTATTGTTAGAAGTCTGTGAAAGTCTTGCCAAGCACAGCCAGGAGTCTTTACCTCTGCATTAACACAGATTTTGTGCAAAAAGCGTTCAGACTCAACTCTGCCCTTCTGTTATGGGCACCTGGAAGTACCTACTGAATGAATGGAATGGAGAACGCTGATGTCTCCACCGGTTGTAGCACTCCTACCTCTCCTCTCAAGATTTTTCCATGTCTTCTCCACAAGTTTTTGAAAGGACTCTGAACTGTAAGGTCGTGGCGTTCTGAAAAGTTCACCCTTCCGATGCCGGGAAGCGCTCAGCAGGGAAAGGAGATAGATGTTTTTCACTGCAGCTTCACGGGAAACAGAGGGGTTGGCTTTGCAATTAGTCTCATTGGGAACAATGTGAAGCATAGACCAAATACAAACTTGGACAGTCTTCTGCAGAGCAGATTAGATAAATTATCTAATGTGTTATTATGTCTAATGTCTCTGCATCTACCTGCCTGGGGGTTTCTGAGTTACACATGTGTGGTTTGTATTTATAAGAATAACAAGGCCATCTCCTGAACAGAACACACCTGAGGAATCTCTCTGTGCTGCTCGGAAAGCATCCCTGCTCATCCCCCTTCCCTACGCCTCGGCTGAAGCCAGTGAGCACAGAACAAACTCCTTAGAACTAGCCCAAATTAATGGTGATCAATTATAGTAAATGACGTCAGGTTGGTTGAGGCATTTGGAACAGACAGGGCATAGCCATTTACAGCGGGTGCATTTAGGGAGAGGACCCACAGCCTCACTTCCCAGCAAGGTATCGACAAAGGCAGCACACAGAGTAGGGCTTGCTAATTAATTACTAGGTGATAAGTAGCTCAAATCAGCCTTAAAGTCGGCGTTTTTCCAATGTTAGCATTTCTGTTAAGGGGCAATGTGCTTATGCAGTGCCGAGAACAGCAGACAAAATATTAAAAACTATAATTTCAGTACCAGAAAAGCATAGCTGGAGCGTGTGCTGTGTAGGGTCTGCAGAAGTCCCAGTGCTTTTCATGGAATACACTGGGAATATGATGGAAAGGGTTGTTTCTTTCCCACTGAGCCCATTCTGGGGGGAGGTTTGGGGTTTCTGTGCAGAGAAGTGGGCAAGTTGCATTTCAGGAGGTAGGAGGCTCAGTGCTTCAAAACGTTTCCAGTACTACTACTTTTTTTTTTTTTCTTTTTTTATTTAAAATCTTGGCCAAAAGTGGTCATTACATTTCTTCCTCGAGTGAGGTTATTTTTTGTTGCTTTGTTGGGATTGCACGCTTGAAAAACATTCTGTGGGTGCAGGCACGGAAAATGTTGGCGTATTGAGAATACCCTCTGTGTGCAGGGAGCCGGAGCGCTGGAGAGGGGTGGAAAAGAGAGGGATCACAGGGAGAGAGGCTCCTCTTCTCTTGAGCCACAAAACCACCTTATTTAGGAAGGGAAGTGATGGCCAAACCGAAGGTGCTGGTGGGTTCTCTGGAGGGATCTCGCGCTGTCCCACCCGTGCCGTGACTTGAGGACGTGATGGGTATATTCCCGTTGGACACTGTCCCAGCTGCAGCAATTTTTAGGCTTGGGGCTCGTCTCTGAATTTCCCACTGGTGTGCCGTCGCGGGGCTGGCGTCCCTGAGCGCGAGAGGGCTTGAGGTGGAATTGTAAAGCTGTTTGCAGAGCTGGGCTGAGCTTCTGAAAACACCTGGGGACAACCTTGCCGTTTGATGTGGGGCTCGGGGAGAGTTATTTATGTGCTACCCCTGTCATACTTAGGAGGGAGAGGCTTCCTGGCTAGTTCTGCCAGTAGCTGGATCTGCTCAGGGTGGATCCAGCAGATTTTGCAGTGTTGGCCCTGGTCCTGCTGTCCTTCCACAAGCAGAACTGGCATCCAGTTTGCCTCAAAACATGAAGGGCTCGTTTGTGTCCTCACAACCTTGGCTTTCATCAACTCCAGTGTTGGAGGAAAGGGGCTTGAGAGCTGTGCCATCCTTTAGGGACGTGTCTGGGTACGATACAAGTCAACACGAGAGCAAGGTGGGACCATCCTTTCCATTGGACACTGGCTGCTCTTGGTTCATGGAGAAGGAGGATCACTGTGCATTTAAGGGTGGTGTCATCTTCTCCTTCCCAATAGAAGGGCTGGGGAATGGGGATGCTCCAAGCCAGAGCCACAGGAAGAGCCCGGTTCCCAGTGAGGAACCCCCAGTGGGGTGTTCCAAACTGGCCTCCTCACTGCTTTTATTGCTTAGAGCCTGTTGGTGTGTAGGCTTAGATTTAGGAGGAGCTAACTAACCTACAGCTGGGACTTTTTTCCTGTCAAAAATCCATGGTGATGTTTTGCTTTACTGTCTGAAGTGGAAGAAGGAGTTTTTGAGTCACGGCAGGGACATGAATGCAGCCCCTGAAAAGCCCATTGAGAACGGTCCATCTGAACTTTGCCCCTGGACCCCTGTCTCCAAGGGACCCTTCTGGTGTTCTGTGATAGTCACAGGAGAGGATGTTCCAGCACCTACTTTTTAAGCAAGGAGTTACAAAGCGAGTAGGTTAGTTAGAAATTGTAGCTGGGCTGTCCTGGTAGTGGGGTGTGAGGGGGAAACACACATCGCTGCTGTTGGAGATCTTTTCCATGTGAGCTGGGGCTGCCCGCGTTGCTTGTGGGCATTGTACAATGTCCCCGAGGAATGCGGGGGCAGCCCCACTCTGTAACACACACCTGGTGCATTGGGAAAAAAAAGAAACAGGAAGGGGATGTTCTGGATTAGGAAGTGAAGTACTGGGCCTAAATCTCCTTAAGGGTGAATTTTGTGCTTGAAATAAGAACAGTGTGATAAATTATGGAACCATATGGTTGAATAACTTGGTGGTATTTAAGAGATGGGTAGACATAGTGCTTATAGAGGTATGGTTTAGTGATAGTGTTCATCACTGTTGGGTTGGACTAGATGATCTGAAAGGTCCCTTCCAACCTGGACAATTCTATGATTCAAATGAATTTTTTCACCAGGTGATTTTTTCACTTGAGTCTCCTTCTCTGGAGACATTCCAAACCCACCTGGACATGTTCCTGGGCAACCTGCTCTGGGTGGACCTGCTTTGGCAGGGGGTTGGAGGAGATGATCTCCAGAGGCCCCTTCCAACCCCATGTGATTCTGTGATTTTCCCTATCCTGACATGACTAGAACAATCTTTCCAGAGTTCCTGACTGGTTTTATCCACAGAAGCGGTGGCTCTGCAGGTGAGGATGTTGTTGCAGGAGGACGGAACCAGATGTTGACGTCTTGCTGTTTCTTGCAGGGCCTCTGCTGGGTGGCCCCGGAGAGCTGAGCTCCCTGTTGGGCAGCGCCGAGCAGCAGCTGAACGACACCCTGCGGCGACGCCGGCACGCGGGGGACGAGGACTACAACATCGAGGTGCTGCTGGGGGTGGATGACTCCGTCGTCCGGTTCCACGGCAAAGAACACGTGCAAAACTACCTCCTCACCCTCATGAACATCGTGAGTATCTCCATGGGGCTGCCCTGCTCGTCTTGGAACCTAAAAGGGAATTTAATCTCTCACAAGAGTGTCTAGGGGACCCTGCTTGGTACAAATACGATCATTTTGTCTGCCGTTGGGTATGGGTCTCTCTTTTCAAGATGTTCCTTTAATTCATCTTTTTCATGGTAGTTTTCTAGGGCAGAAGAATTTGAAGAATTTGTAAATAGTTGAAATATTTGTAAATAGTTGAAAAACAGCGGGGGAAAATGGTGAACTTGATACATTCCTAATAATTCCTAACTTCTCCCGTGACACAGCTCTGAAGGCATCCTACTTAAGGCATCCTACCCAGCTCTGCAGGGTGAAAAAACCTTCTAAACACCTAACAGCTCTTTGGAAGAAAGCAAACCTTCTAGTAATGTCTGTTCCTTAACTCCTGTGGCAATATCTGTATTTATTTAGAAACTGCAAAGGAACAGAGACTCATAGAACTGTTCTATCATAGTGTGCCTTATGGGGTTAGCAAGTATTTTTTGTCTACATACGCATTTCTGGCTGTAAAATCAATGGCAAGATGCTATGTTTAAAGATGACGGTCTTGAACTACACTGTCAGGGTCTATGAAATGCACGTTGCAGAAGAGCAGAGTTCACACGGTGCATTAAAAGCCACGTACTGCACCAGCACTGAGTGCTAGAATCGTTCAAGCCTCAGGGTTTCCTGTTTTTTCACCTAGAAGAAATTTAAAAAAAGACAAACATAAAAGCAATGTAAAGGAGATGTGATGTGCCCCTTTTCTAATGCATGTAAGTATCAGACCCTTATGGATATGTCTTAGAAGCTGTGGGGATCGTAAGGTTTTCCAGGAAAGAAGAGCAATATCCTTAGGACAGATTGTAAGAGAATAGGCTTACAATTAATAGTGATATGATGAATGTACAAATGATTCTTGTATTCTTTACACTCACCTTTTTATTCCTGGAATAATTTGAAAATGATTCCTTAGGCTTACAAATCATCTTTGTAACATTTCTCCTGTGTCACATCAGCCACCATCATTCCTGACTGAGGGAATCACAGACTGGTTTGAGTTGGAAGGGACCTTAAAGCCCACCCAGAGCCACCCCCTGTCCTGGGCAGGGACACCTCCCACCACACCACGTTGCTCCAAGCCCCCTCCAACCTGGCCTTCAACCCCTCCAGGGATGGGGCAGCCACAGCTTCTCTGGCCAACCTGGGCCAGGCTCTCACCACCCTCACACCAAACAAGTTCTTCCCCACATCTCAGCTCCATCTCCCCTCTTGCAGTTAAAAACGATTACCCCTCATCCTATCAGAGCAGATGTTCCTGGAAATTCTGCCACAGGTCTCCAAGTTCTTATCTGTGTGAATAACTAAATGTTCTCGGTATGGTACTAGCAAGGAATCATTTCCTTTTTACCACATACTTCATGAGCCATCAACAATCAACAATCTTCACTAAAGATGATTGCAGAATATTGTCTTTTTAATTTTAAAAACATTTAACTTTGCAAACAGTAGAGCTTATATGCTCTCCTGAAACACTTCCATCTTTTCCCAACCAGCCGTGGCTCCATCTGCTGCGAGTAGCTGTTGATGCAGAGCCTGTGCAAGCCCGAGTGCACTGCAGGGAAGAGCGTTACCTCTTTTTGAAGGAAGGCTTTTGTAACAATCCAAACGTTCCTGACAAGATTTTAACAATAGTGGTCTTTTTTATATGGCTTTCTAAAGAAGATGCAACTAAAATAGGAGATGAGAAGAAAACATGATGCAAAATAAATGCAGTCTGACCCCTTTTTACTCTTAAATACTGCAACAGGCTGTGTGGCCCATTGGCCATCTGTGATGTTTCACAAGTTCTGATCGGGCAAACAAATGATGTCTGTATGCATTTTGTACCAGTGTCTTGGAATGTAGTACCTTTTGCCACTCTAGCTAAGGTGTAGCTGCGGTTACGGCAGTCTGGAAGCGCCACAGTCCACACTGACCTTTTCAGCACTTTTTTCAGATTTGTGTCCTTTTGGCGAGGTTACAGATTTCCAGAATTTCCTGTGTTTCGGTCATAAAAGCATACATGAACTTGCTCCTGGTGGGAATCCTGTAGTGGAAGCCTCCAGAGCAACCCACTAAAAAATGGTGGTGTGGAGAAACTTTGAAGACGACTCGAATCTTTAGGTCAATTCCAGGATCTTTTTGGTCTCCAGGAAAGTCCCTCCTGGGAAGCTGCTCGTTTCTTGGCAGAAGGGAAATTATGAACATTTTTCCTGATATAAAGCCTTTGTGGGAGCAATGTCATTGTGTTAATGGGGAGAAAATATGAGATGAAGAATTGAACTTTGGAGTAATTGCTTCATGAGATGGGCAGCCTGAGTTATGTCCTGACAACTGTCTGTTCTCAGCTGGTCCTAAAAGGACTGTGTTTCTAAAAACCATGGGCTACAATCATTGTGACAGGTCCCACAGTGGGACAACTCAGAATGACCCTTTTCCCTGAGAAGAAAGGGGAAGTTCTGTTTAGCCTGACTAAAAAAAAACCCAAAAACCCAAACCTCTAAATCCTGCTCAAATACACCAGCCTCTGAACAGTGGTGTTTATTTTTCACCAATTACCCATAATATAATATTTATTTAGTTTTTAGAGGGATGAGTAACTTCATTGATGATCTGCAGATGTTCTAGCTCCCTAATTTATACTCTGGTGGCAGGACATTTCTCACCTTCCCAGACACAAATGAGGTCCTCAAGAAGAACAATTTTTGACCCATCTGCCTAATTCTGTTTTTTTTTAACTTAAATTCCACAAATACTCTTTTTTAGTGCAAAAGTGACCACATAATTCTAATTTATCTCTAAAAAGGAGGGCAGCAGTATTAGTTGCTTCTAAAAAAAAAATCCTTCAAAAACCAGTTGTTGAGTGGAACTGCAGCGTTGTCTCTGGATTTCTGTCTTGTGGCCGGGCTCTCTGGGACGTCGGCTTCTCCTGCGCTGGGAGTGTTCTCTGAGCTCCGTATATGTGTGTGGGAGAAAGGATATTCCATTCTAATCACCTGCTTATTTTCACAAAACTTCTGGATACTTAATTTCTTTGAGGGCTTTATTGTTTTGCAAGTGTTGCTGGAAAGTGGTCAATGGGGCCACAGTTTATTGGGGCGTTAGAAGTAACAGAGGGAGGGACTGTCTGGTCTTTATTTCCTTTAGAAATGGGGCTGAAAACACTCGAATCATAATTCTGCCTTTAAATGATGTGAAGAGATCTCACTCGAGACCTCTGCAGACCTGAGTTGGTGCAGAGCCATGGGCTGGTGTATGAGGGCTCCAGTGGGATTTGAAATTTGCTTTTTCCTGTATGTTTTCTGCACTCCTTGAGGAGTGGAGCTGTGAGGTCTCGGGAGGTTGTCTTACAGGTGGGAGTTTTCTCAGGCCAGTCGTTGTTTTTGATGTTGTAGGTCTTTCCAGATTGCATAACTTTTACATGCTTTCATGCAGCTGCTGAATTTTTCTAACGGAACACGCTGATTTGCAGAAATCAAGTCTATTTGGTGATATCATTACCCTGTAAGGTATCCTATGGCGTTTATGTGTCTGGCAATGCTGTTGACTTTAAAGCTTCCAGGTGAAAATTTCCAAAGCATTTCTGGGATTTGGAAACACTTCGCCCATTAATTTTGAGATTGATTTGGAATCAAGAGCACTATTCACATCTTGAAAGCTGAACACATGCCTGCATGTGTGGAGAAACGGAGCCTCGTTGCTTGTGTCATTGTCTAAATGTTCTCCCTTCCCAACCTAGAGCTTCAGAATGCAAAAAAATGGCTTTCATTCAAATCCTCAAGCGTTTTCCGAGGACAAACCGATGCTGAAGTTAATGGCACATTTCCTTGAGCAAGAGCTACTGGCAGCAGAATCTTTTACAAAACGAACAAAAATACGCTCGCTTACTCTCCCCACTGAAATACTCATCCCGAGTGTTTAAACTGTTCAAAATGAGACAAATGGTTGGTGAAACAAATAGGAACAGGATCTGGTATTAATCCACCGTTGGAGTGGCCAGATGGCATCGCAGAGGTGGCCACGGGAGGCGGATGGTGACGGGTTTATTTGTTGTTGAAGCAAACTCTACCTGCTTCTAAATCCCTGGGTGCACTTGAACACACTGCTCTAACCTTGCTCTCAGGAATAACCTTGTTTCCCTCATTATGTTTATCAAACAAGTGAAATTAAGCATTCAGGTAAGTATTTGCAGGGCTTGACCTTGAAGTCTTTCTTTTCCTCAATTGCCTTTTTTTTGGTCCTGACCCAAAGGCTGCTAAACTTGAGAGGAGTTTTGACATGACCTTCAGAAACTTCTGTGGGAGGAGGAATGTGATGTCTATGTCTCTCCCTGCATGGAAGTGGTTTGAGACTTGAATCCTCTTCTGAGAAGACTGGTTTAAGCACTTCAAATAACATACACGTGGCCTTGGAAGTCTCCTTTTTAATTTTTCCTTTTCTTTTGTGTTTTTTTTTTATCTCAGGTGAATGAAATTTACCACGATGAATCCCTGGGTGTTCACATAAATGTCGTGCTGGTCCGGATGATCATGTTGGGGTATGCGAAGGTAAGCAAGGCTCCCAACCACTTCTCCACCTTCATCTTCTCTGTAATTATAGTCGTTGTGTGTTGAACAGCTGGTTCCAGAGAACAGTACATTGATTTTGCTGGTAAAATACACTCAGAGAATCTTGAAACAAATGCTTGTTCAATTGTTCAGGATGAAAGGAAAGAAGAAAAGCTGCTCGGGGTTTGAAAAAGATCATAATTGTTCCACTTAACTCAGGCATTGAGTTGGGTGACTCAAAAGACCAGTTGGATGTTTGTCTTGTATTTGAATTTACTGAGCTTGTCGGCACACGCTGTAGCAAAAGTCTCACAGAACCAGATGTTTATATCCCTCAGCAGGCATTTACTGGCACTACAGTGTTTTGCACCAGTTGAGGCCTTGTCCTGTGTGTTGCATTAGGAAGAGAGAAATGGGGACCTGGTTGGTGCTCCAAGAAAATCCAGACTTGTCTGAATTTCCTACCTTTAGGAGCTCGTGGGTCTAACGTGTTGCTCTTTCAGTCCATTAGCTTGATTGAAAGGGGGAACCCCTCGAGGAGCTTGGAGAACGTTTGCCGCTGGGCGTATCAGCAGCAGAAGTCGGACCCCAATCACTCCGAGCACCACGATCATGCCATCTTCTTAACCAGGCAAGATTTTGGGCCTGCTGGTATGCAAGGTAATGCAGCTGACCGGGAGCCAGACTGTCTGGCCTTGGTGTGTTCTCGGCTAGCGTCTGCCAGAAAAGGGGAAAATCTGAAAGTTGCATGGTCCTGAGACAACAAGCAACATAGGCCTTTATTCGGCAAATACTTAAGGAAGTGTTCAATTTTATAGATGTATTGAAACCTGTTGGGGAAAGCGTGGACACCCATCATGACTTTCAGTTCCTGTTCTGGGGTTAGAAAGGCCCAACTTCGCTTTTATTTTATCGCATCGCTCACTGTAGGTTTCTTTTCATAGATAACGTACCAGCTACTTGGATACCTGCGTTAATCTTGATGACTCAAGGAACTAATGATAATGGAAAGTAAATTCACAAAGTGTGATTTGTGTCAGTGCAGATAAATAAGAGCCTGGGTGAGACTGGGCTTTGGCTGTTCAGCTGGAGGCACCTTGGAGATGCATGTTTCATACCTCCATGCTCCCCTCTCCTTCCAGGGGATGATAAGGGTCCGAGTTCTCCTTCAGGTCTGGGCTGGCATCCCTGGGATGAAACTTGGGTGAGGTCGGGATGTTGGGCAGACTTCCCTGTCATCAGAAAGATTTTAGCTTTTTCTGAGGAAAAGACACACCATAAGCACCAGGCAGTGTGTGGATGAAGGCACCATATGAACACACACAAAAAATCCCAGCCTATAGCGCTGCCTTTTAACTGAAGAGGAGTCTACTGCATTTTTGGTAATAAAATGTTTGAGTGCCTGAAGTAGCACAGATATAAAATGTTTGAGTGCCTGAAGTAACACAGGTGTCTGTGGAATCGATCCCAGTATCTCAGAGGCATTCGCTCTGTTTGACAGCAATTGCAAAGACAGGGAAAATTGACAACCAAAAGAAAATAAGGTTCTTCTCCAGTAGTATATTTACTGGGGAGGTCTCATTTAAAATAAATGTAATGGGTGAAAGAACCAGACGTGGTTTCTCTCCATAGGATATGCTCCTGTTACCGGCATGTGTCACCCGGTCCGAAGCTGTACCCTCAACCACGAGGATGGGTTTTCATCCGCTTTTGTTGTTGCTCATGAAACTGGTCACGTGTAAGTCTGACTTTTACAACTGAATTACCAGCAGAGTACGGTGCTGCATCTCCTGCTTGCTTCAAGGGGTGTAACTCTAATGGGTGTATGAAAGCTGTGCCCATTTTATTTCCGTCCCCTTGGAATGCATCGGTGGTTTGAGCAGTGAAGAGATAAGTGGGGGAAGAGAGAACTTGTTTGAAGAGGTCAGTGAAACCTGGAAGGCCCCGGCAGTGGAGACAGTAGCTTGTCAAGGATCCTTAACTTCTTTCTTCTCATTGACTCAAAGTGCTGATCTGTTAGATTTGGCACCTCTTCAAGAATGATGAAACGGGAGTGAGGATCTCTGTTAGCTGTCTGGATGAATTCCCGTCAAGCCCTGAGGATCTGATTTTTGTCTTCCCTAAGTAGTTCAGGCTGCTCGTTCCTCTCACTGGGTGGAATTGAGCCCAGCTGGAGATGACCAGGTCACTTGCATGTTAAGCTGTACCAGGCACATGTTTGGAGACGTAGCTTGATAACAGTGTTAGCTCTTTGCAGATGCAACATGATAATTATCTTAGCTCTGTGTTTAAATGGGTGCTTTTAGTAAAGAAGTATTCAAACATGAACAATTCACTCTCTGAATGAGCAGAATTGTTGTTCTCCTTTCTCCAAAGCGTAAGAAGTTATCACCATCTAGCTAGTTCATTCCTGGCATGAACAAATAAAACAAAGTATAAATTAGATATTGGGAAGAACTTGTTTGGTGTGAGGGTGGTGAGAGCCTGGCCCAGGTTGCCCAGAGAAGCTGTGGCTGCCCCATCCCTGGAGGGGTTCAAGGGCAGGTTGGAGGGGGCTTGGAGCAACCTGGTGTGGTGGGAGGTGTCCCTGCCCAGGGCAGGGGGTGGCACTGGGGGGGCTTTAAGGTCCCTTCCCACCCAAACCATTCTGCGATTGTATGATAAATGAAAGAGCAGTCAGAGAGTCCTTATGTTTGGGCACCAAAGAAGGTCAGTTTGAAGTGCAGGTGATATCTGCAGAACACAAACAGTTTCATTTTGCATGATTCCGTGTGGACGAGGAACTGTTTTCTGAGTTTGTTTTCAACTGTTTTCTCAGCTGTTTGACCAGTTGAAGGAGGGATCTGCCTGGGCTCTGACAGCAGTTCTTTGTTGCAGGCTGGGCATGGAGCACGACGGGCAAGGGAACCGCTGCGGGGACGAGACGGCCATGGGCAGCGTTATGGCTCCCTTGGTGCAGGCTGCCTTTCATCGCTACCACTGGTCCAGGTGCAGCGGCCAAGAACTCAGAAGATACATACAGTAAGGACTGGGCAGCACGCGGCGGGGGCCGTTGCACTAAAGGAAACGGAATTCTTTGTGGTTCCTGGGGTGCAGGGCTGGTTTGCTGCCCTCTGCTCAAGAGAGGAGAGGAGAGGCAATGCCAGCGTGAAGGAGCACTGTCATAAACTGGACCCGTGGCTGTGGAAGCCCTTTTTATGAACACCGTGGTACTGGGTGAGGTGCTGAGGAATGGGACCCTCCGGGGTGACCTCCCATCTGCTTCCAAGCGGGGCTTCAGCCTTTGTAGGCTTTGGGGCAGCAGCAGTGAGACACCACTGTCTCCACCTCTGGCCTCCACCATACTCTTTTTTTCCCCTTCAAATCTATATTAGAAAAGCTCTAAACCAAGAACAATGCTTCCTCACTCAGGGCTGCACCCAAAGCCCCTTGCGTCCTCCAGGGAGCATGGCCAGAGTCCCCCTGGCAGGCTTTTGTGTCAGGTGGCTGGTATTTTCACTAGGTTTTGGGTTTCTCTGGGAATTACGCTGTGAAACTGGAAGGATGAAGCCCTGAACTCAGACAAAGAAGTAGTGAATGTTGTGGAAGAGAGAAGGCAGCATGTGTGTGCGTGTCTGAATTAGGGAGAAACAGAGAACAGATGTCTTCCCTGCCGGCTCTTGCCTCCTTCAGGCTTCCTTGTGATAGGACAAGAGGTCATGGTTTTAAACAAAAAGAGAGAAGATTTAGACTAGATAGAAGGAAGGCATTTCTTACACTGAGGGTGCTTAGACCCTGGCCCAGGCTGCCCAGAGAGGTTGGAGATGCCCCATCCCTATAAACATTCCAGGTCAGGTTGGACTGGGCTTTGAGCAACCTGGTCTAGTTGAAGATGTCCCTGCTCATGGTAGGGGGGTTGGACTGGATGGCCTTTAAAGGTCCCTTCCAACCCAAACCATGCCCGTGGCAGGGAATTGGAACAAGATGATCTTTAAGATTCCTTCCAAGCCAAACCATTGTGATTCTACAATTCCTTCTTCATTGCAAATAGCTGGTTTTGTCAGTCAAAACTGAGTGAAAACCTCACGTGTTGACCCACATCTCCTACAGAAGAAATGCTGTTTGTAACATAAAGCATAAAATAGTAATTGGTTGAGACCTCAGAGCTTCAAGTGACAAAGCAGGGGGAGCAACCCACCAGTATGGTTGTTTTAAGACATCAGAGTCGAACGGGAATGAGCAAAAAGCAAGCCTTATTCTTGCCTTTTGCACAGGCAGGGCTTCATCCCTGTGAACACAGTAGATGCCAGGTGAGAAGGCTTCTTCTCAGACTACTCTCTGGTTTGAAAGTGCCACAAAGTCAGCGGAAGGACACCCTGTGACTATGGGGGGCTTTGTGTTAGGCCTTGTGTTGAGACCAGGTGGAAGCACATGGAGATGTTGCCCTTTGGCACTGAGAGTGGAGGAGCTTTTGTTTTCCACCTCTGGTGACAGGAAGGTAAAGTGCAAATTCCACGTGTGCCACTGGGGCAGGGAAGGGCTGGAGATGCCTCTCCGTGGTCTCCAGCTCCAGGACTTTGATGGGGGATCTGCCCACACGATGCTCAGTCACGTTGTGCTCAGCGATATTGCTGCAGAAGGGACCGCCTGTGCTTTGGGGAGCCACAACTATGTAAACAGTGAGAAAAAAACTTGGAGTAAAGTATTGCCTTACTAAGAATAAGTACTTTGATCTTGCTGATCAAAAAAAAAAAAAAAAAAAGAGTACATCTTCTCATGATTTTTTTTTTCTCTGTGTATTTCCACAGCTCTTATGACTGTCTTCTTGACGACCCTTTCGAACACGACTGGCCCAAGCTTCCCGAGCTGCCGGGCATCAATTACTCCATGGACGAGCAGTGCCGCTTTGATTTCGGCGTGGGCTATAAGATGTGCACAGCGGTAAGTCGGAGACAGGCCGTGCACAGGCAGACAGTCATTTGGCAAGCTGGTGGCTGGCCTTGTTTAAGAGCTGCAATATGTGCATTTCCTCATCACTGAAGAGCAGTCAAACAGATGTATAAAGAGGAGAGAGAGATTTAAGGGTGAAACACAGTCATCCGGGTCATTTGG